>CAIGQZ010032287.1:10941346-10955298 GCA_903798205.1 Danio tinwini | reverse complement strand
ATAATACAATTTTAATAAATAAATATAAATAATAAAATATATTTAATTAATAGTTCCATTAAAACGCATCTCTGTCAAAAAAAAAATAAATAAATATAGTATTAACATATATTAAATAACATTAAACATTAACATGCATTCATTTATTCATTTATTTTCCTTCCGCCAACTATTCCAGCATATGTTTTACGCAGCGGATGCCCTTCCAGCTGCAACCCAGTACTGGGAAACACACAATACACACTCATTCACACACACATTAATTCACACACACTCATAAATATGGCCAATTTAGCTTACTCAATTCCCCTATAGCGCATGACTTTGGACTGTGGGGGAAACCGGAGAACCCGGAGGAAACCCACATGAACTTGGGACGAACATGCAAACTTCACACAGAAATGCCAACTGACCCAGCTGGGACTCGAACCAGCAACCTTCTTGCTGTGAGGCAACAGTGCTTACTACTGAGCCACCACCCATTAACATACATAATAAATATATGACAAGAAAGAATCCATAAAATGATAAAAAGCAATCAGCTACGAAATTCAAGCACATTTTATAAAGCAAAAGCTGAACTCATGAATATCTATTCATTTTAGATCACTCTACGCCCTCCTCATTGTAGGACTGAAGTGACATTGATCCAAACCAGTCTGGATCACCCGACAAAATCCAAACCGGAGTGCACGAATATTACAAACATTCATTTCAACATTTTCAATAGTCTTGCTATGAAATATCGTCCACTAAATATATAACCCAATATTCAAAACCGATCCAATTTACCTGCAAAAATCAATGACGCGTCGTGCAGGGGCTTTCTTTCTGATGTTAGCATGTTAGCGGTGCTACTCTTCAAACAAAGAGAGCGAGTATAAGGGAACAAAAAAACACATAGGGAATCAGTGTCATTGACCTTAAATCACTCTCTGGTGTCTCCAGGGAAAGGCCTTTATAAACTAATGGATGAATTGCCTCATTTTTTTCACCACGGCACAATTAAGTTGCCTGAAGCGCAGCGTGGCTTTTTCCAGCAAGAGCCGCTTTATGGCTCTGAATATGAGCGAGGACGTGATTTATTCCGCACAAAATGTCTGGAATATGAAACGCTTTAGTCGCCGACAGAAACAGAATAAATATTAATTGTCTCTCATTAAAACGGCGACATGAGCGATTGTTGTCGTGGAGATGACAGTAATATTTATCATGAACATAAAGATATGATTGCGGTCATGCTAGCTGACATAGTCTTGAAGGATGGCTTAAAACGTGATGATTCGTTTTGAAGAGCTAAAATCTTTCCTCTGTCTGTCATTGATGATGTTTGAGTGTGTATTTTTTATTGAGTTGTATTTTAACAGTGTCTTGATGTTACCTTTGAAGCGCAGCACATATTAGCTCACATGCTAACCCATGTTTTAGCTGGAGGTGTTTCCTGTTTCTTAGTTTAGACCATATAGGAATTTAATTTTCTTTCCACTTTTAGCCGGCAGTCCACCATGTTTGTAGTTTCTTAACACCCATGTATTGTGGGCAATATTAGCAGTTAGAATAAGCGTAGTAGCGACCTACTACGCCAACTTGATTTCACCAAGTAGGACATGTTTCTGGATTAACATCTATGTTGATCCTGGAACAACATTCCAGTCAATCAGCCAATTAATGTATATGTTTACTTTTTATGTTAAGTTTAATCTTTTGGTTAGGTTTATTAACTTCTACATGATTGTTATCTAACTATTATTCCCTATTATTAGCCACCCTAAATCATTAGCCCATTGTTTATTATTTTCCTCAATTTCTGTTTAACAGAGAGACCATTTTTTCAACACATTTTTAAGCATAATAGTTTTAATAACTCATTTCTAATAACTAATTTATTTTATCTTTGCCATGATGACATTAAATAATATTTTACTAGATATTTTCAAGACATTTCTATACAGCTTAAAGTGACATTTAAAGGGTTAAATAGGTTAATTAGGTTAATTAGGCAGGACAGGGTAATTAGACCAGTTATTGTGTAACGATGGTTTGTTCTGTAGACTATCAAGCAAAAAAAACTTAATTTTGACCTTAAAATGATTTAAAAAAAATTAAAAACTGTTTTTATTCTAGCCAAAATAAAACAAATAAGACTTTCTCCTGAAGAAAAAATATTATCAGACATACTGTGAAAATTTCCTTGCTCTGTTAAACATCATTTGGGAAATATTTGAAAAAGAAAAAAATTCAAAGGGGGGCTAATAATTATGACTTCAACTGTACCTATATCTATAGAGAAAGAGAATGTTTCGAGTCTTAGTGCTTGGGCTTCATACCTGGAATTGCTTAGAGCCTCCAAATCACTAAGTCTGCCCCTATCCAGAATCAAAATAGATGTTAATCCAGGATCGCATCGTACTTGGCAAAATCATGACGTACTGACCTAGTATTTCCAGCAAGATTCTGAAGTGCGCATCCAATTGACGCTAAGCTATACCCTCATGCCACATAAGAGAATTCATGAATGGGAGTGAAGCAACAAATTACGCAGGTAGGTCATGATAATTACAAATGGTAGATGTATGTTTGAAATCCATTCATACTACTCACATTCATACTAGAACATACTTTTCTAATGGTCATGCAGTCAAATTCAAATATAGTACCTACTCGAGTAGTAGGTGATTTCGAACGAATAAGTATTGAGCATGTTATATTTTTTCTTGGGAAAAATATTTCTAAAAGTGTTGTTGTACCGACCTACTGAAATGTACTTTAGTTTAGTACCTTATATAAAAGGCTTTTTTGATGCAGCAGCTTAAAGACGCCTCTCATATGGAGAATGAAGTCACATGCATTGCTCAGGTGTGAGTTTATCACAGACTTCAACAGAGTGTCAAAATCTTGATGGTTCTGTGGGCTCGTCTATCAAATCTGATCTTTATTTTGGATTTTCTATTGGATTTAAGTCAGGTGATTGGCTGGGCCATTATACAGCTTGATTTTCTTTCTCTGAAAGCATTTGAGAGTTTCCTTGGCTGTGTTTTGAATCATTGTCTTGCTGAAATGTCCACTCTGGTTTCATCTTCATCTTCCTGCTAATGTAGATGTTAGACTGAAGCAGCTAATATTAATTTACAATGAGGAAGGGCAGAGGGTTGCTGAAAAACTACTGAGAGATTTCAGCAGCTGTCAGGGCTTTCACTGCCTTTCTACACCTCCCTTTCTTTATGTGTTCAATACTTTTCCCCTGCATCCTTTCATGTTATTACACCTAACTTCATTAGTAAACTAATAAGATTTATTCGGTTTTTTTTGCATATATGGATTTCTTTGGTTGTTACCAACATCGGGGGGAAATTTTAAGTCAACGGCACCTTTAGAAATATGTTTTCTGAGAAAAATAGTAGTGTTTAATTTTCCCTGCTGTAGTATGCCAATTGAAACACAGAATATCAGTCAAAATTTGAGTTTAACAAATGACCATTTAAATAAACACTTTAAAGTCCGCAGTAAACGGAAATTCCTGAGACTTTTATTTCAGTATGTTGATTTACCTCCCACTGAAATTGAATACTGAGTAGGGGGTGGAGCTTGCTTTTGCGCATCATTCCCTAATAACAAAGTAATGGTAAGAGGGACGTAGTTAACAATATTGTGAAGTTGTCACTGACATCATCAGAGAAGAATCGCCACTCCAAACCCTTAAGCAAATGATTACCAAAGATTACCAAAACAAACAATTTTTTTCCAGTGGATTAACTTCCATGGATAAATTTTCAACCTAAAGTATAACAATGTGCACTGGCAAAATATATATTGTACATTTTGATGCCCCTTAGACTTTAACGACCATAATGAAACAGTTTTACATATCAGTTAGTGCTAATTTTATTTAAAGAAAGTTAGTGTTGTGTTGCTTTTTAGGCCTGTTTTATAACACAGTCTTTTAAATAATACTTCTATTCATTAAATTTTTTCTATGTTTATTTACATTTGTGTTCCATATTTTAATCATTGTATTGTGTTTTGTCATTTTTATGTGCTGGCGGGAGTACTTTTAGCTTAGCTTAGCATAGATCATTGAATCGGATTAGACCATTAGCATCTCCCTCAAAAAAAGCGCTGCAAAATATTAATTTATTCATTTTCTTTTCAGCTTAGTTTCTTTATTAATCAGGGGTCACCACAGCGGAATGAACTGCAAACTTATCCAGCACGTTTCACGCAGCGGATGCCCCTCCAGCCACAACCCAACATTGTGAAACACCCACACACTCTCATTCACACACATACACCACGGCCAATTTAGTTCATTCAATTCACCTATACCGCATGTCTTTGGACTGTGGGGAGAAACCAGAGCACCCGAAGGAAACCCACGCCAACACGGGGAGAACATGCAACTCCAGCTTAGGCTCAAACCAGCGACCTTCTTGCTGTGAGGTGATTGTGTGTAATATTCATTATGTTAAATACTACCATAATAAATACTATAGCAGTCAATAATTACCGGCTTTCAACATTTTTCTAAATATCTTCTTTTGTGCTGAACATAGATAGAAACTCAAACAAATTTATGACAGGTGAAGGAAGATTAAATGATGACAAAATGTTTGGTTTTGGGTGATCTATCCCACATTCATAGTCATTTAGTAAACGCTTTTTTCCAAGTGACTTTACAATTGAGGACGTATTTAACAATTCACTTGTTTGTCCTCAAATAATTTAGTGCTAGAGTAGTTTTTTCATCATTCTTAACTTTACTTTTTGTACTTTAGTGGTGGGCCGTCATTGGCGTTAACGCTAGACTCTTATCGGGCGATAAAAAAATATCGCCGTTAATCTATTCTTATAGTTGGGTTGGGAGCTGGGTCTATTCTACTCAAGCTATGATGACTTTCACCTTGATATTTTAGCTCGGATGTATACCTGGCCGAATTGCACTGTATGTGGGGAGAACGAGTCTTCAAACCTGTGTGTATTCCTACTGTGAAATTACCACATCAAACGTGACGTGCTAACATGGATGCAGTTCACTTGAGTGAATCTGGTTAATGTTAGCTCCACATCTAACTATCAGGCACCTGTAGAGTTTTTGCGTTCCAGTAAAACATATACAATTAAAATGGAGCGAGTGCTTTTTAAAATGAATGACGGTGAATGAAAGTCACACCAGTGAGCCGTCTGACAAAACAGTGCCGTTCGAATTAAATCAGCAGGATGCCGCTCTGGATCTTTCACTTACTTCAAAGACACTACTGACTACGCTTACATGGACATCTGTAATCTAGTTATTTGCCTTAATAGACAACAATATACTTAAGGTGTTTACGTGAAGTGCTTTCATGTAAGAGTTTTGTGTAAGTTTAGGTGACGTTAACTGCAGTTCGACAGTTTTTACTTTCACTCATGAACATTTCATCATGCACCGTGACAAACTGGGATATTAGAAGCAAATAAGGAGTAAGGACTGGTGAGAGTGTTATGGAATTTAATAATGCACGTCAAATGGAAAGAAAAAAACGTCTGCATTTTGTGATGTGTGTGTGTGTGTGCAGTCCTTTACTGACAGCTGACAGTGTGGATCTTGTCGAAAAATATGGCGAAAAGTCCTACATGACGGTAATAGTTTGATTGCAGTGTTTACTTCAATAATGTCACTAATATCTGCATACTCCATGTCTTAATTCCTTTTCTGTTTAGTTCAGTTATGACTTTAGTCAGATTAAAGTAATCAAAAATCACTGTTTATTATGTTTAACTGAATAAACAGTTAGTAAACACAAGTACATCATATTGAACATCATTTATTTTAATCATCAATTATCATAGTAGAACAGTTTTTCAAGCAGTTTGTGATTTTGGAAACAGGAGATGAGCCCATGGTCTAATGCGCCACCTGGAGAAACCCGTTCTCAAAGACTTACTTTTAGTCATTATTTGGGCTGCACGCATATTCTAAATGCTTTCGGCAGAATTTAAATAAGCCATTTTAATCTAGATTAATCTAGATTAATTACAAGATAACAGTGAGATTAATCTAGATAAAAAATAAAAAAAAACTTTATCTATGCCCACCTAAAGTATATTTCAATGGATTCAATTAATAACCCTGTGTTATCCTGTATTTAGACTTGATTTCTTAGGAAGATGTGTACGCAACAAACATCCTAAACTTCCAACATGTATGGTCAATATCTCATGACACAAAGTACATGAAAAGTCCTGCAGTCAGCAGCCCCCTCACTCCACTGGTTATCTAACTCTGCTTTAACCACACACAACCACACACCAACCATAACAGATCAAACAAACAAACACTTACTGAAAATGAAACCGAACAACAAAGCAAACTCGCTTCATTAATGCTGGAACGTCCAACCTGAAATGAATCATGACGCTTGATTTAGTCATAAAGAAAAAAACAAGACAATCACGATTCTTGTTTGTCCACACAGTAAAAAAATCCAATGCATTCAGATAAGAAAGAGACATGAACGCTTATTTATTATTCCACTTTAAATAACAACTTCAGCCTATAAAAAACAAGCAGAATGAAGCATCATTAAGACATAGGTCAGAAGATGCCATTCGCTCCTCTAGAACATAACAAGTATGCAGAAACACAGCTCAGAAAATACCTAATGAACCATAAATAGTGATCTAAAGAAACTTGTGATGTATGGCGCGGGACTCAAAAGCAGGATAGGATCAGATCTAGTCTGTTTTCTATTATTTCTGTAAAGATCATAAACTGATCTGCCCCTTAAGAACTATTCCTTTAAATAAAAAAAAAAAATCTTCTTTTTGGGGGGAGAAATAGGATGCCCTAGAACTAAACAGTTGAGTTTTACCTTTTTTTAATCTGGCAGGAGCACATTTAGCTTAGCTTAGCATAGATCATTAAATCGGATTAGACCATTAGCATCTTGCTCAATTATAATGAATACTAAAGCTGTCAATGGTTACCTGATTTTAACATTTTTTAAAATATCTTCTTTTGTGCTCAACAGAAGATATAGAATCTCAAACAGGTCTATGACAGGTGAAGGGGGATTAAATGATGACAGAATTTTGGGTTTTGGTTGAACTATCCCTTTAAATTTCCTTTATTTTACCACTTTATGATTCTGCCCTCGAGACCATTTGTGTGGGCTGTGGGTAAAATGTAGCATAGACTTCAGTGTGTCATCAGGAGCTCTTGGTATATAACATCTGATAATTTTTGTTTACACAAACTCTGGAATTTACCACGCCAGTCAACTAGGTTACACTCTAAAAATATTGGGATTTCTTAATCCAATGTTGGGTCAAATACACTCACTGGCCACTTTATTAGGTACAACCTACTAGTACCGGGTTGGACCCCCTTTGCCCAGAGATTTTGGTTTATATTGACATGATAGCATCATGCAGTTGCTGCAGATCCATGATGCAAATCTCCCGTTCCACCACATCCCAAAGGTGCTCTATTGGATTAATTTCTGGTGACTGTGGAGGACATTTCAGTACAGTGAACTCATTGCAATGTTCAAGAAACCAGTCTGAGATGATTCGCGCTTTATGACATGGTGCGTTATCCTGCTGGAAGTAGCCATCAGAAGATGGGTACACTGTGATCAAAAAGGGATGGACCTGGTCAGCAACAATACTCAGGTAGGCTGTGGCGTTGACACAATACTCAATTGGTACTAATGAGTACAAAGTGTGCCAAGAAAATATCCCCTACACCATTACACTACCACCACCATCAGCCTGAACTATTAATACAAGGCAGGATGGATCCATGCTTTTATGTTTCATGACACCAAATTCTGACCCTACCATCAAAATGTTGCAGCAGAAATCGAGACCCCATCAGACCAGGCAACGTTTTTTCAATCTTCTATTGACTAGTTTTGGTGAGCCTGTGTGAATTGTAGCTTCAGTTTCCTGTTGTTAGCTGACAGGAGTGGCACCCGGTGTGGTCTGCTGCTGTAGCCCATCCGTCTCAATGTTGGACATGTTGTGCGTTCAGAGATGCTCTTTTGCATACCTCGTTTGTAACGAGTGATTATTTAAGTTACTGTTGCCTTTCTATCAGCTCAAACCAGTCTGGCCATTCTCCTCTGACCTCTGGCATCAACAAAGCATTTGCAGCCACAGAACTGCCACTCAGTGGATGTTTTCTCTTTTTCAGACCATTATTTGTAAACCCTAGAGATAGTTGAGCGTAAAAATCGCAAGATCAGCGGTTTCCTAAATACTCAGACCAGCCCATTTGGCACCAACAACCATGCCACGTTCAAAGTAACTTAAATCACCTTTCTTCCCCATTCTGATGCTCGGTTTGAACTGCAGCAGATCGTCTTGACCATGTCTACATGCTTAAATGCATTGAGTTGCTGCCATCTGATTGGCTGATTAGAAATTTGCATTAACAAGCAGTTGGACAGGTGTACCTAATAAAGAGGCTGGTGAGTGTATAAGTAACAAGAAGTTGCTGAGACTTTTATTTCAGTATGTTGATGTACTTTAGACTGAAACTGAATATCGAGTAGGGGGCGAGGCTTTTTTTTTTTTTTTTGCATATTTCCTCATACCAAACTAATGGTAAGAGCGTCGTGGCTACAAATATAATGGCTGAAGCGTCAAACTGAAAAGATCAAATTTTGATTGAAGATTACCAAATCAATCGCTGTTTATCCAGTGGATTAACTTACACAGATTATTTATTCACCTAAAGAATAACAATGTGCGCTAGCAAAATAAACATCATAAATTTAGAATTCACACAGACTTTAACTGACAAAAATGAACCCAACATTAGATAAATTAATAATTTACCCAACGTTAGGTTATACAATCCAGCAATTGTTAATGTAAAACTATAAAATGTTCATTTCTATAAACACGGCAAAGAAGGAAGATTCAAAACTCGCAAAAATTTTGAAAATACCTCATTAATGGTGAAAAAAAAAATGCAATCTCATGTGTCGTGACTCAGAAGCCTCCAATCTAGATCTCCCCCTTGCATCAGAACATCAATTCCCTGTTTTGTTTTCTCTTCATCTTCCTCTTCACCTCTTCTGATTGTTGGTTTGTCTGTTTATTTGCCCTCTCCTCTATTTCCCCCAATATACTCTCCCTCACTTTGCTTTTAATATAATAGAAATATGACATATTTTAGTTCCGAAAGCACACGGCTGGCACGGCTGTCCTCCTTCACATTTCAGTCAGATTCCGCCAACTGTTTAATGCAAAAAAAAAGAAAAGAGAGAGAAAAATGCATTTTCCACAAGCGACTCCCTCAGAGATGCATCAGGCGAACAGAACCCGAAGGCCACATTGTGCGCCAGCAGCATTAACTGATGGTCTTATTAGCGTTTACAGCCCTCTCTCGTTCTCAGAAGTGCCATGACAACATGTGTACGTCCTAATGGGCATCTGTATCTTTCTATGATTGCTCCCAGTGACTGCCAATCAGCCGAAACGCAGCAAGAGCCTTAATAAGTACAGCAGGCTATTTACTGAGCACCAGGAGCCGAGTGACGGATGGCACATAAACGCGTACCTTTCGGATTCATCATCATATGGAGATTTGCATTTGATCGCACTTTATTAGCTCTCCCAAGAGCAAGGGCCAAAAATTGCTAGGCTGAAGATGAGATCCACGGATGGTTCAGATGGAAATGGGATGAAGACTTCCTGTTTGTGTGTTTTCATTCTTACTCTTTTTCTTAATTTTATTTAATTTTTTATGTAGGCTAATTTTTGCCCACAGTTTTTCACTCAAAATATAATTTTTTGCTGCTTGTTCAGTTTAAAATGAGCTGAAACAACACCATTCTTAAGGGGTTTTTGGGGACAACTTAATTGTTTAATGTTCAATCTGCTTAAATTTGTAAAAACAATTAACCTAACTTAATCGATTTGTGTTCGGACAACATAAAGGAACTGTGTAGAACCCAGCATATTTTGTTAGAAATACTCATGTGCTTTATATGTTTGTTCATATAACTGCTATTTTCATTTATAGCACTTCATTTTTGCATTGATATTTAATATCTCTTGATGAAATACACTATGAAAAGCAGCTATGCTAATTGTTTGTCCTCTCCACCTGGGGATACTCATCCCAAGGGCTCTAGAGATTGTGCAGCGCCATTGATTTGATCCAAGACTTGTGAAGAGATGATGCCAACCATAGAGGACTTCTAGAGGTCTCCATAATCCTGGACCAGGTCGTATCCTGAGCAGATGCTTTGACAGTTATGGAGGAGCAGAGCGCATGAGACTGATTCCTGAAAGTTCCTAGTGACAGACGAGTCCCCGCATTGATCTCGTGGGCCAGCCTGAACACCCGCCAGTGACTTGCAGCTCTTCCACAATGGACATCCAGCATTCTTTACCCTCTGGCGCCTAGACTGCAGCTCCACACATGAAGTTTGCAGAGGAGAAATGGTCGTGCCCAACTGGGCCTGGTTTCTCTCCAGGTTATTTTCCTTCACTTTAGTCAATTTGTGAAGTTTGTTCCTCTACACTGTCGCCACTGATTTGCTTGGTTTGGGACTTGTGGATCTGCGCATCGATGGATTTGCTCTTCAGTGTTTGGACTTTCAGCAGTGAAAAATAAATTACACTAAACTGAACTTCAACTCTGAAAACTGGTTTGATTTTACTAGAACTTCTATGTTAAGATGCTTTACCACAATTGTAAACGCGCTATAGAAATAAAGATTAATTAAATTGAATTAGGGATTGGTTCACATCCAGAATTAAAATTTTCTCATAATTTAGTCACCCACTTGTCATTCAGAGTGTTTATTTCATTCTTTCTTTAGTGGAAAAAAAGAAATTAAGCTTTTTGGGATAACAAATATCAGGATTTGTCTTCATATAGTGAATTTATATGGTGCTTAATGGTTTGAACTTCCAAGCATCAGTGCAATTTTAAAACTGAGGAATAAAGGTCTCACCTAACAAAACAATTGGTTATTTTATTAAATAATAAATGAATAAGTAAAACACTTATATATATATTCTTCTCAGTTAAGCACGATTTGCTCAACCCACAATGAGGGGTGGGGGTTCTGGGTAGGGTTCGGGGGTGGCAGGCCTCCTTTTAAAAATCATACATTTTCACACAGATGTATCAATTTGTACATTAAAATATGTAAAACAGTTACTATAACTTGCTTTTTGTTCAAACTACCTATTTAAAATGAGCTGAAACAACAAATTTTAAGTGTTTCTTGCCACAACTTAATTGTTTTATGTTCGATCCACTTAAATTTATAAAATTATTAATTTTACTTAAATCATTCATGTTGTCCCAATACAATTCACATCTAGGCCAGTCTCAACACAAATCGATTAAGCTAACTTAACAAATTTAAGTGGATTGACCATAAAGCAGTTACACCGTGGTACAGTGGGTAGCAGTCTTGCCTCACAGCAAGAAAGTCGCTGGTTCGAGCCTCGGCTGGGTCAGTTAGCATTTCTGTGTGGAGTTTGCATGTTCTCCCCATGTTCAACTGGGTTTCCTCTGGGTGCTCCGGTTTCCCCCACAAGTCCAAAGACATGCGGTACAGGTGAATTGGGTAAGCTAAATTGTCAGTTGTGTGTGAATGAGAATGTATGGGTGTTTCCCAGTGATGGGTTGCAGCTGGAAGGGCAACCGCTGCGTAAATCATATGCTGGATAAGTTGGCGGTTCATTCTGCTGTGGCGACCCCAGATTAATAAAGAGACTAAGCCAAAAAGAAAATGAAAAAATGACCATAAAGCAATTAAGTTGTCCTCAAAAAATCTTAAGAAATTTAAATAAGTTGGAATAAGCAAGAAAAAAAAACCTTTCTTGAGTGCACCTTTTGTTCCTCAGACAGATTCTTTAGCCCCTTTCACACATACAGACCTTTCCGGAAAATTACCGACATTTTCCAGAAATGGATCATGTGTGAACAGGCCCTGTTTGAAAATACCGGTAAATTCATTCCGGCAATTTTCCGGAAAAAGAAGTTGTAACATTACCAGTAATTTTCTGGAATGCTGCGCTGTGTAATCGCAGAGGGAAAATTCTCAGAAAGAGCGCATTTACGTTTAGAAGGCCCTGACGTGGACGTCTGCTCCAATCAGACAAATTCACATCCACGCTGTACATGAAAATAAACGGCATTAAATCCTTCTCCAAACACATTTAGCTGCTGCTTGTTAGTCAGTTAACGTTTCTAAGTTCCTTCTTAGTGCCAACTGTGGAAAAATTATCAATAAAATGCTTATCATAAACCGTTGAGTTTACCTGCCAGCTCTGCATGAGGCGTGTGCATGTGTAAGTAACGTTAGCTTACAACACTGGTAGTCTTTCGTTTTAAAAAAAGCTGCAGCACAGATCTGTTTGATCTGCTATGATTTCTGACACTCTATAGTACTAAACTGACAAAACATCACAATAATTGATCATTTTAAATAGTAATTATATGCAAGTTTCATTCAGCTGCTATTGTTTACATTCTGTCCCTCCTATATGGCCGACCGATGACACGTTGAAAAGCTATATATGGCAGCATTTTGTCTCAGAACCAAAAACAATGAATGAACGCCTTTATCTCTCTAACATTTGAAACGCAGGCCTGTGTGTGTTTTCTAAAAGGCACAAAAAAAGCCCAAACGGTGCCTTTGTGTGTGTGTTTTGCGCTGCCTTGAGCGAATCTCCTCTGGGCCTGTCATGTAGTTCCTCCGGCTGAACACACAGTTGGTCCTGTGAGCTGCACTATTGATTTGAAAATTACTGGCCTGCATAGTCACACCATCTGTTCTGTTTACTGCAAATGCCAAGCAACATTTCCACAGTGGGGAGGAGAAGCGCTCACTCTTCGCATGTCTTACAAGAGTGCGTGTGTGTGTTTGTGGAGAAAGGGGACAAATAAGCAGAATGGACAAAAGCAAACATGAATATTTTGAGGAGATTTTGGGGGGCGTGTTTGGATCTTAAATTAAAAATGGGTTATGGTAATTTTAATGCATTTTTGGTGGGGTTTTTTTTGGTTTTCAGAGGCCATACATGGTGAATACGGAGATATCCCATTTTGCAATTTGTTTACATATAGCATATTATAAGCAAGTAAAGCTTTATTTTATTTGGTTGTTTCTTCTTGCTTTCATATTTAATTTAAAATATATGAATAAAGTGTTGGTTTAATTGGTATTGATGTTGTTTTAGAAAACAAAAGGCTGCCTGATTTAGTTTAGCTTAGTTTCATTTAGTTTAGTTTAATTAAGATAATACTAAATAATAAGAATAATAAATATTAATAATAATAGTAATAAATAATAATCATAAATAGTAAAACAAATAGTAATAACAATAATAAATAAACATGTCAAATGTCAAATTCACATGATATCAATATATCGAAATAAACTAATTGCATTCCACACAATTTATTCATGTTGTCCTAACACAAATTGATTAAGTTAACTTAACAGTTTTAATTAATTTATATAGATTCACATTAAAAAAATATTTAAGTTGTCCCAATGAAATTTCAAGAATTGTGTTGTTTCAGCTTATTTTAATTAAGTAGTTTGAACAAGTAAAACATATTTTTTTGAGTCTAGGGATGCAGGATATCTCCAGATATTTGTGAGATTTTA
Organism: Danio tinwini; assembly: GCA_903798205.1. Taxonomy (NCBI): domain Eukaryota; kingdom Metazoa; phylum Chordata; class Actinopteri; order Cypriniformes; family Danionidae; genus Danio; species Danio tinwini. Next base: position 10,941,670 of record CAIGQZ010032287.1, on the reverse strand, counting down.
GAAACAAATAATATTTAAAATACTTTTAAAAATAATATAGTTAGATAAAAATAAAAACATAATAGTTTTAATAACTCATCTCTAATAACTGATTTATTTTATCTTTGTCATGATGACAGTTAATAATATTTTACTATACATTTTTCAAGACACTCCATACAGCTTAAAGTGACATTTAAAGGCTTAACTAGGTTAACTAGGCAGGTTAGGGTAATCAGGCAAGTTATTCTATAAGGATGGTTTGTTCTGTAGACAATCGGGGAAAAAATTGCTTAAAGGGGCTAATAATTTTGACCTTAAAATGGTTCTTAAAAATTTAAAACT
>CAIGQZ010032287.1:10914896-10927800 GCA_903798205.1 Danio tinwini | reverse complement strand
GAAGAAGAAGAAGAAGAAGAAGAAGAAGAAGAAGAAGAAGAAGAAGACGACATGGAGCAACTCCAATAGGGCCTATGCACTGTTAGTGCTCGGTCCCTAAAAATAATAAACAAAGCAATTCCAATAGGCCCTACACACCACCAGTGCTGGGCCCCTAATAATAATAATAATATTTAAAGCAATTCCAATAGAGCCTACGCACCATTGGTGTTCGGTCACTAATAAAAACAGCAATTCCAAGAGGGCCTACGCACTACCAGTGCTCGATCCCTAATGATAATAATAAACAGAACAATTCTAGCAGGGTCTGCGCACCACCGGTGCTCGGTCCCTAAAAATAATTCAACTTTGAGTTTGTTCATACTACATACAGTACTGTATACAAAAATAAAATCCTGTGAGCCTTGACTACTCAACAAATCAACAACTCTGCCAAGCAATTTACTAGACATACAGACTTTTCTCCATTTTCAAACTGACATTGGCCAACAACCTAAGTCTAATAAAAAAATAATAATAATAAATAAAAAACTGCTCATTGTTTTAATAACTCCTCTTCTCCCTCGACTGACATTTACCACTCTGGGCTAAATGAGGTGAGTAATATTTTATGAACACAGCTTCCTTTGTAGAATGATATGGCAGAGGTGGTATAGTTTAACCTCATCCGTATCTGTGTCTCTCCCAAACCCACAATCCTCAGAGGCAAACAGAAACTGCCGCTTTCAGTCTGAATTGAGAATGAAGGATTGTTGGTCGTTTCTTCAGCAGAGTCTCTCTTTAACTCTGGGTCTCCGAGGACTCAATTGCACCAATAGAACCGAATGCAAGTTTGTCATGTCCGAAGCTCGTCTCCTGCTTTCCTGCTTTTTGCTTTTGATGAATATTTAAAGGCACTGGAGTAAAAGCGTTGGAGGCAAAGCAACGCACATTGATTTTCAGATGTGAGGACAAACACACACGAAATTAGATGTCAAAGTCCAGATGGCGATGTTTAAAGTGAAATGTGGCTGTTTGTGTTCTCAAGCAGACTGAGAGAGGGCAGAATGTTATTAAAAAAAGACCAAATCGGGCGGTTTTTCATCTTGCTCTTGCTTCAATTTCAATAGTATTTCAAAACGACAAAAATACAACGTCATATTTGTATTGTCCTTTTCGTAACTTTGACATTATGTGCCTACTGGGGAGTAGTTTGAACATGCAGCAAAATTAATTTTTTTGAGTGTACCTTAAAAAAAGTTTGTAAATCCAATTAATCAATTTTTTTTTACTGTAGCAATTATGGGGCGTCAGGATGGCACAGTTGTTAGCACAATCGCCTCACAGCAAGAAGGTCGCTGGTTCGAGCCTCGACTGTTATTTGGCATTTCTGTGTGGAGTTTGCATGTGGTATAGGTGAATTGGGTAAGCTAAAATTGTCCGTAGTGTACAGTATGTGTGTGAATGAGTGTGTATAGATGTTTCCCAGTCATGGTTTGCAGCTGAAAGTGCATCCGCTACTTAAAACATATGCTAGATAAGTTGGCAGTTCATTCCGCTGTGGCGACCCCAGATTAATAAAAGGAACTAGATGAATAGATTTTGCAAGATATTCGTATTCAGCTTAAAGAGCAATTTAAAGACCCAGCTGAGCCTCAAACCAGTGACCTTCTTGCTGTGAAGCCACAGTGCTAATCACTGAGGCACTGTGCTGCTCTTGTTTAGCAAAATAAGTAAAAAAAAATATTATTTGCCACCGTAAAGATGTGGGTCAGCAACAGACGTGAGGATCTATGTGCAGTTTATTAAACGGTTTATTAATTTTCGTACTGCCAAGGTTAACACAGGGACAGACGGGAGCATGCTGGTAATCTAGAGAATGGTCAGTCTAACAGATGAATGGTCGGGACAGGCAGCAAAACAACGCAAACAGTAAAACAAAACAACGGTCAAAAAACAGGTAGGCAGAACAACGAAATGCTTTGAAATGTTCTTTTGCACATAAATAAGACCCAGCAACAGTGTGTGTGTGTGTGTGTGTGTGTGTGTGTGTGTGTGTGTGTGTGTGTGTGTGTTTACAGTCCATGTGATTAGTCCTGAACAGCAGCTGTGTGTGTTTGCAATCAGGGGGAATCTGGGCCAGGTGTGTGAGGGATGTGCATGATGGGATCTGTAGTAGGGTTGTCACGATACTGTTATTTGGTACCAGTCAATACAGAAATTTAAAAAAGCGTCTATTTCCCGCTAACATTTGAGCATTGTTGAGCGCGTTCTTTAACATCGCTGATTTGCCATTGTGTTCACTAGCTCAAAAGAAACGACTGTGATTGGCTGTGAAGATCATCGCTTCACCGAACTCACTGCTGTTTACTGAATGTAACCACAGATATGTTTCAAAGTCACGTCGATCAGCTGGTTTGTCTTTAAGCTGCCATACGAGCAATCCGCTGATGAATTACAGCTTTAAAACGCTCCAGTGTCCCTATATCTGTGGTTACACTCAGTAAACAGCAGTGAATTTGGTGAATTGATGACCCTTATGGCCAATCACAGTCATTTCTGTTGAGTGCTCAACAGTGCTCAAATGTTAGCAGGAAATGGACGTTTCTAAAATTTCAGTATCTATTGGTACCAAATTCCAGTATTGTGACATCACTAATTTGTAGTTCATTAAAGTGGCAGATTTGTAGTTCTTCGGCGATCTGCAAATGCTACATCACTGGTGATTGTGACAACTGTCATCATTGCGAAGACAAAACAAAAATTTGTTAATAGAAATTGTTTGAAATGTGTTGGGAAAAAAATATTGTCTCCATTAAGCAGCACTCTGGAAATATTTTCAAAAGAATTACAATTTCGCAGGAGGGCTAATCATTTTGACTTTAACTGTATTTGTACAGCCAACAAGACAGTAAAACAAATATATGTCAAGAATCGCTTTAGAATCATAATAGAATTGGATCATGAAGTCCTTATTTACTCCAGAAATCTGAAATGCTTTTTATAACATCATGTTTGAATGATATTAGGGTACAACATTTCAAACTCAACCCCATGATAACCTCATGATAATCTTTTGACTATTGACAAACCACCCACAACAGCACCTTAGCAACTCCATAGCAACAACTCAGAACTCACAGAAAACCACTCTCAAAACCAAAAACAAAGACGTCAGTTTATCCACAGGCTTCGGCTGCACTCTGAAGTCAGTGCTGTTTATTGAGTTCCTCTTTGGCGTCCGGCTCTTACAAATGGCCTCATTCTCCAGGTATTTACTCCAGCACAACGCACACATTGATTTCAAATAGGGCTCGTGGTTTGTGCCTGACGTTCAATGCGTGCAAGGAGCAATTCTAATTGACAGCATCAAACTTTGAGCACCAAATTGATTCTGTTGAGGCTGTTTAGCAGGGGGCTGAACGACCTCTGGAAAGAAGATTATTATATTCGCTATTAAATCTTAAATATAATCGGATGGATTCGCATGGCTGTTGTGTAAGCGTGATAATTTATTAGGTGAAATGCATACGTAAATGCCATTTTTCTTTTAGGATAAATGAGAATTAAAGTACCCACAAAGGGAATCTAATGTCCTAAAAGCGACAAGCTGACTTTGTATTAAAAAATGAATAAACCCGTTTTTAACTGAAACTGTAAGTTGATTACTTTTATTTTTTATTTTAAATGAGAGCAAAACATACAACATGGTAAACATTCTGTGGAATGTGCATAAACAGCAATGTCAATCAGAACAATACTGACAAATAGTTTATAGCAATCATACTTTCAAGTAAAGTCAACTAATCATTTTAAATGCAAAGAGTTTACTCATTTTTAAGCAATCAACTCATCGCTTTAAACACAACGGATGCTTACGGATACTTACTTTTAAAGTAAAGTCAACTAATCACTTTGGACGCAACAAGTTTACTCTCTTTTTAAAAGCAAAGTCAACTAATCGCTTTAAACTCAATGAGTTTATACACTTTAAGTAAAATAAACAAATTGCTTTAAGTAAAATGGGTTTACTCACTTTTCCAAGCAATATAAAATAATTGCTTTAAATAAAACGGGTTTACTCATTTTTTTAAGCAAAGTCAACTAATCGCTTTAACTGCAATAGGTTTACTCACTCCTTAAAAGTAAAGTCAACTAATTGCTTCAAATGCAATGGTTTACTTACTTTTGTAAGTAAAGTCAATTGATACTTTTAATGCAATGGGTTTACTCACTTTTATAAGTCAACTATTCGCTTTAGACACAATGGGTTTACTCACTTCTAAAAAGTAAAGTCAACTAATCGCAATAAATGCTATGGGTTTACTTGCTTTTTAATGGTAAAGTCAACTAATTGCTTTAAATAAAATGGGTTTAGTCACTTTTTTAAGTACAGTCAACTAATCACTTTAAATGCAACAGGTTTACTGACTTGTAAAGTCAACACTTTTTACAGTGTAAGATTTCTATGACGTACAAAAAACTAATAAACAAGGAAATGGAATGAACTGAATCTTGGATGAACAAATCAAAAGTTGCTGTAAGCTGAATATAAACAGATATACACTCATGATATGGATTGGTGTCCATAAATAATAGATATAAATCTAAATACAAAAAATTCTACTTAAATATGAAATCTGCAGGTGACTGATTAATGTGTTTTTATTTAGAACATGAACCATGTGAACTTCATCTGTATAACTGCTCTGACAATCATTTTAAAGAATTGTGTTATTATATCTGCAAAAATACCATGTGCCCACAGAAACACAAGCATCTTCATGATACCTGTCAAAATACAGCTTTGAGTTTTTGAATACATCAAGAGTTTTTCTTGTTTAATTTAAAATAGATCATTTCAATAGTTTCAGTGCTTTGTGCTTGAACCTTTAAAATTGTATTTTAGGAACTAATTACACAATTGTTCTTCAATGAGTTAATCTTAACAGAAATAAATTTTCATTAAAAAAATATTTAATTCTAACTATTTTTTTCTAAACGTGCATTCATTAAACTAATCACTTTAAACGCAACTAATTTACTCACTTTGTTAAGTAAAGTCAACTAATCCCTTCAAATGTAACAAATTACTCACTTTTTTTGAAGTAAAGTCAACTAATCCCTTTAAATGTAACAAATTTACTCAATTTTTATTTATTAATTCATTTTCTTTTCAGCTTTGTACTTTTAGTATTCAGGTGTCGCCGCAGTGGAATGAACTGCAAACTTATCCAGCATATATTTTATGCAGTGCCCTTCCAGCTGCAACCAATCACTGGGAAACTAATCTCTTTAAACTAAACTAATCAACAAATCGCTTTAAGTGCAATGGGTTTACTCAATTTTTTGAAGTAAAGTCAACACTTTATGCAGTGTATGATTTCTAAAATGTAGGAAAAAACAAACAAACAAGGAAATGGAATGAACTGAATCTTGGATGAACAAATCAAAAGTTGCTGTAAGCTGAATATTATTTTTTTTTAATGTTTAAAAAGAAAATACCTGCATCTTAAATTAAAAATGTTTTATGGTTTTTATTAATTGAACATGGTTTTTGATGATTAAATGTTATCTGCTCTGGTCTGGAAAACAAAAAGTCTAATGACAGATTTCATAGGGCCCTAATCTTTATCAACACTTCAAAAATGGATTTTAGCAGTAAATAATATTCATAGAAAGATAAAAAATAAAAAGACAATATTTTAAACATATATTACAAATATTAAACATAAAAACATTTACAATATTTTTATAAAGAAGTTTTTTTTTTTTTGAATGGAAATAAAATATTTTCCACACAATATTTTTGCCAATATGTGACAATATATAACTGCATTTATAACTACAGGAAAACAGTTTCTTGAAATTAACTTGATATTTGGGCAGTGTGGCATCAGAAAGTTTGTAAAGTTTCTAGAGATGTTTAATACACGTCCAACAAATTAGCAAACTGTATTGAGAATTACAATTGTAACTGTGGGGCTGTCAGTCCATTATGATAGGGCTATCACTCCTTTAGGGCGGGGCTACCAGTGTTTTAGGGTGGGGCTATCAGTCCATTATAGCAGGGCTTTCACTCCTTTAGGGTGGGGCTATCTGTATTTTAGGGTGGGGCTATCAGTCTGTTATGGCAGGGCTATGACTCATTTGGGGCAGGGTTATAACTCCTTTAGGGCGGGTCTATCAGTCCATTATGGCAGACTATCAGTCCTTTATGGCTGGGCTACTTCAGAGCAGGGCTGTCAGTTTATTATGGCGGAGTTATAACTCATTTAGAGTGGGGCTATCAGTCCTTTAGGGTCGAGCTATCAGTCTATTATGGCGGGGCTATGACTCCTTTTTGGGCAGAGGTATAACTCCTTTACGGCGGGGCTATCAGTCCATTATGACAGACTATTAGTCCTTTATGGCTGGGCTATGACTACTTTAGGGTGGGGCTATCAGTGCATTATGGCAGGGTTATGACTCATTTAGAGTGGGGCTAACGGTCCATTATGGCAGAGCTATTTGTCCTTTATGGCTGAGCTATGATTACTTTAGGGTGGGGCTATCAGTCCTTTAGGGTGTGGCTATTAGTACTTTAGGATGTGGCTATCAGTCCTTTAGAGCAGGGCTATGACTACTTTAGAGTGGGACTATCAGTCCTTTAGGGTGGGGCTAACAGTCCATTAAAGAAGGGCTATCACACCTTTAGGGTGGGGCTATCAGGCTGTCATGTCTCATTTCTGCCCTGCTTTCGTCAATTCGTTAATTTTCCTCCATTTTGTAAGAAACGTCCATCTTCTAACAATCCAGTCGGTTCCCAAAGGATGAAATCATGCTCCGTCCTAAATCTTTTATTATTTCAGGACCCGTTAAATGTCATGATATAGGAAAAAAAGAACAATCTAACTTAATTTTTATGTTGACTTTAATAAACCATCTCTAAAGGCCTGTTCAAACCAAGCAATGAAAAAGACTGATTGAAATGAACCAATCACTCAAAATAACTTTATAGTTTCTGACGAAAAATATTTAGCTGATGAAATTATGTAAATTAGACAGTGAATGTGTTTCATTTTCAATCGTTTGTGGTTATTTAAGATTTTTTAGGTATTTAAGGGAAATATATACTGAATGGAATTATATAAACTGCTTTTCTCAGACAAAATGCATGATTTTACCAGGGTTTATTGGCTAAAAATGTAGTTATTTCTATTTTGAATTTGACAGAGATTCTGCAGTCAATTAATCAATCAATAAATCTTTAAAAATACTCGATTTGCTTGGAATTAAAATGACAAAGTATGCAATATAACATCCTCAAGAAAAACTAATCTGATTCAAATGGCGATTTATGTCTGCCAATCAGACACAATCTAATGCATTTTCTCTGCTTTCAGGAATGACATCATCCAGAAAAGTGGAGTAAACCTCCCATGATGCAGTATAACTGTGCGTGAGCCGCTAGCAATGAGTTCAAGTGAAAAAGGTCTACTAGAGCTGAAACTCAAGGCCCTCCTCACCTCTCCGAGTTCTCCACCCCTCTCTTTCCTTTCACAACTAATTGCTGTAATTAATTTGCATGACCTACAGTCAATCCTAGTTCTTGTTATCCCCTGGTCAGGTTATTAGCGAGGTGTGAAATGAATTTACAGCTCTCAGCGGATGAGATGCTGCTGCAAATCCACCACTGTAACGCACTGACAGCTGACACAAAAGAGCTGGACGGAAACACAATAGATCCTGTAGTCTGATTGGTTGGTTGTGGTAGATGAATGCACTCTGTGGAAATGTTTGTAGAAATCAAGTATTTTTTCCAATGCCTGACAAATGATATTTTTTAAAAACTACATTCAATTCAGAAGCTTTTGTCAAATGATTCAAACCTGATTCGAACCTGTTTGCTGATGATAAGTGCTTGCTATAAATGATGGATAAGTGCATTTTATTATTTTCAAAAAATGTATTTGCCCTCATAATCTTTAAACCAACACCAAACTCCTTGAAACAACTTTTCTTCATTCTGGTCACATGGAGTGTCTTTAGGGTGGGGCTATCAGTCCTTTAGGGTGAGGCTATCATTCAATTAGGGTGGGGCTATTGGTTCATTATAGTTGGGATATGACTCAGGACAGAGCTATGACTCCTTTAAGGTAAAGAATACACTTGAATGAACAATGTCTTTAAAGAAAATATCTCCATTATTATATAATTTAGAGAATGTGATATCTAAAATAACTTACGTTCACAGTAGAGATCAGATTTCTACAATATATTTCCATTACCATAGAGTTACCATCAGTTATATTTTCACCAGTGGACTATTAAAATCCATGCACTTAATCTTAAACCACTGTTCTATAAATCAATCTGTCAAACTGATGCACAGTTTTTTACTAATTAAATTTATAATTACGTTTTTATTAATTATTTCTTACTGCTTAGGGCAGGTTGTAAAAGAAGCCCATCTGTTGTGCAGAGAATCTGAAGGACGTCATTTACGTCACAAATACGACCCTAGCAAATTCTTTTTGCTCTTTGCATATGTCCTATGATGCTTTGCGTCAGTTATAAGAGTAACATGAATAAACTGTAAACAATCAGAGAATTTTTTAAGGGTACAGTATGGTGTCATTATTCTTCTCACATTTTATCCATCTGAAATTAAATAATTCATTAGTTTTCCTTCAGTTTAGTCCCTTATTTATCAGGGGTCGCTACGACGGAATGAACCACCAAAATGCAATTTAATAAGCTTAAGAAATTACTTTCAGCAAAGCCCAAATAACTCCAAAAGCTAACACAAGGCTAGCAATAGCAATATTACAGATTTATATTAAATATCACCACACTGTTAGTTACATGGCATTATGGTGTCCTTGCTACAGTTTAACCATTTATGTAACAAATGAATGATATTAATAAATTGCATGTACTTACTATATGGTTAGGGTTAGAATGCATGTTAGATTTAAGTTTACTTACATGTAATTATGCATAAATATTTGCAATTACTATATTAAGTACAAGCACACCTTTAAATAAAGTATTACCCTTTACACTACTAGGCTGTTGAATGTCTTTGATTGCCTGATGAACATTGTAATGCTGGGTTCACAACACACATGTAAATATAAGTGTTGGCATGAGTAGTTTACATACAAACTCAATGCAAATGGTTGATTAGAGGCAAATTTGTGAAAATGATGAGAAATATGTGATGCAATTGCTGCAAAAGCATGGTATTCACCTCAATCCTATCTTCAACACAAATCCCCCAAACATTTGAACTCAAGTGGAAATATGACATCAGGCGAAAATCATTTGCAGCCACTAAACTACAGTAAGTGATGTTTGCTTCGCATTTGGTGTGAATTCGGCATTAGGGGCTGTTCACACATTGTGTGTAAAACAGTGAGGAAAATGTAATGTGCACCGCTTCACCAATTTCAAAGGGCTTCTGTGTTTGCAATCCCATGTTGTCTGCTCTTGCTAAGCAACCATCAGCTCACTCTTAACCAAAGTCCCTTTAAAGGTGCAGTAGGTGATTGTCTTCAGAAACATTTTTTGTTGTGTTGGTTGAAAGTCACTTCACATTCCAATAGTAATGATTAAAGTAAATTATCTAAATGTATTGATATGTATTTTTATATTCTGGATAAGGCATAAAACTAAAAATGTTCATCCAATTAAATATTGTCGGACCGACAAATAACTCAATTACGACAGGTAACTCAAACTGTCTGTCAACAAATTTAAAATAAAATTTAAAGCTATTTTAAGCAGACAGATACATCATTCACACGTACTACCGCTGACAAAAAGATGCCATCAGGCAAACTCCACTGTGGCCTTGTATGCATGAAAAGAAAGATTGTTTCTAAAGGGCTACTTTTCTAAACGCTGAATAAATTTGGTGTTACTTTTGCAAGAGGACAATGACATTTTGCAGTTCGAAACAATGATATGAAGGGTGACACTACGGCTGAAGTATTTCTTTTACAAATGTTTTAAGGGTGCTTTCACACATTGACTTTTGTTCCTGAACCAGGCGCATTTCCCCAGTTAGCGCAGTTCGTTTGGCATACGTGAACAGGGCAATCGCGCTCGGATCCGCGCCAAAGCAATTGCTCCGAGACCGCCTGTATGAGGTTGTCTCAGCTCGATTGAAACGAACTCTGGAGCAAATCGATTGTAGTGAGAAAGCGATACAATCCGAGCCTAGCTATATCACAGTGTTTTATGGATATGTAATAGGCATACGGCTATATGAAGATAGAATTATGAGTAGGGCGAGAGGTCATTCCAGACATCCCAAGTCTCCCAGAAGTTCCGGGAGTCTCCCGCAAATGCACAGAGACTGCCGGATGCCCAAAAATGAGTAATAATCAACCGGAAATTGCGCGTCTGCCTCCTGGTCCTCAAATACGACGCGCAACCTTCTCATCACCCCTCCCCACCGCATCCCTTCTCGCTCTTTTTCAGACATGTCGCACGCACCCTGTCAAACACCACCAAACCCCCCCCCCCACACACACACACACCCCCCGACAGCTGAGCGGGACTCTGCAAAATAAACCGCGAAACTCTGACCAATGTGAGGAGCGTTTACTCACACGTGACTTGTTTTAGTCTGTTTAGAAACTTTGGTCCATTTAAAAACTTTGCCGTGTGAAAGCAAACCGCACCAAGAACAAAGAGCAACAATGTAACAATTTGAATCCCTGTTTCGGAACAAATTAATCAATTCACAGGTGTGAAAGCACCCTAAAACTATTTTAGTCATGCAAAGCTTATGTAGATTGTGCTCAATTGAGCCTGGTTTCTCTCAAGGTATTTTATTCTTCACTTTCACCAATTGGTGAAGTTTTTTCCTCGTCGCTGTCGCCACTGGATTGCATGGTTCGGGACCTGTGGGGCTGCGCATCGATGGATTTGCTCTTCAGTGTTTGAACTCTCAACAGTGAATATTAAACCACACTGAACAGAGCTAAACTGAACTGAACTTAAACACTGAAAACTGAACTGACACTGTTTGAATTTACTATAATCTTCTATGTGAAGCTGCTTTGACACAATCTATATTGTAAACGCGCTATAGAAATAGAAGGAATTGAATTGAATTCTTGTTTATCAATGGGTTTATAAGCACGGAAGTGTTGTTCAGCCACTGAAAACGTCCAGCAAAAGATTGGCTATTTTTAAGTTCATGAAGTTACCTTTTACAGCATCAATAATATAATCAGTTAAATAGACCTGAGCGTTCATTTAGTTGTTCAGGTGAAAAAGAAGATGAAAACAAGCGATGTACGAGGATTAGCAAGCACAATTGAAAATGAAAAGTCACTAATTGTCTTAGTAATGTGTAATGTAAAATGTAATGTAAAGTGTAATGTAAAAAGATGACAGGATATTTCTGTTTTAGCGCTCCTTTTTTCTGATCTAATTTTTATTTAGTTTAATAACAAACATAAGTAAACATGCACTTCTGCCTAACCAGCTTTACTGAGGTGAAGTGTGATTTATGTTCACACGTTTGGTCATTTTTGAACATTGACAGCCTGTGACAGTTTTGGGGAAATATAATTCCTGCACCTGCTGGCCTGTCAACAACCACGCTTGATAAAGTGCGTGTCTCCATAGTTGTGGAGACTGGTGTTGTTCACGAGTTGTCTAACTGGTGAATGATCTAGTGTTATATCTAATCAGTGCACGTTCGCGTGTTAAAGACTTAAGGAGGCATGGCTTTGGATGGCAGGGGAGGGTCGTAAAATTTCTAAGCTATTATGCTAATGCTAGCATTCTGGCAGATCACCTACTGCACCTTTAAGGCAAGTCATTTCACTCGACGGTCATCTTTAAACCACCTCTCGGGCGGTTTGCTTGGGCATTCTGTCTGAATGGGGAAACATCAAATTCTCCTAAATTGCTTGCCAAGATTATGATTGAATTTCAGATTAGGAATCACCAATCAAATTAAACAACAGCTGTCTCATTAGTTTCCTTTCTAAACGTCCAAATCACATAAAATCTGTTGAAACTCACGTCTGGTCTGAGCCCCTGCCCTAGAGTATCGTCAGTCTATAGCAATCGATGATTGGCTATTGTACTAGAAGGTGGGCTTTTTTCACCATAAAGAGATAGATGATTGGCTCCTGTACTAGTAGGCGGGGCTTTATTCACTATATTGACAGTTACACTTTTCCCCATTCAAAAAGACACGAGTGACATGTTTTGTGTATTCTGTAGTCTTTGGAGAAACCACTAATGACAAATCCTTGGTAAAGCTCTGATCCAAGTTTTATTTACAAAGAAAATTAAAAAGTGTCGCAGTGTTTGGGGTGGTTCATGCAAAATGTGTTTTTCCTTTCCAATGCACTACTTTTCCCACGTCTTTTAAAGAGAATGTTTTTATTATGCTGTTTCAACTTTTCAACTGTTACATGCAGCGCAGTTCATCAAACTTCTTTGACTGATGCTAGCTATTGCCTACAACAGTTAAGAAATTAAATCAAACCAAATAAATAGGCTTTGCATGAGATGCATATTAATGATTGTTTTATGTTCAAGTGGTATACGTAAGGATTGGCAGAGTTTGGCTATTTGTAAAGCATACAGCGCTATCTGGTGGTGAAACTAATGTCGGGATTGATACAAGAAAGAACCACAATGCATTCAGAAAATTTCTCAATTGATATTAATAATAAATAAGAATAATTTCTTCATTCGCAATGCCGATTTATTGTCCCAGTCCTAGTCATTGGGTGTGGTAACTTAATGGAATAATTCACTCTGGGCTGTTTAATTATTAGAAAATAAATAATCCCAATAGAAATTAGTGAATAATACCAAAACCCCATGAGAAGTAGTCTATAGAACATACATATAGATAAAAGAAATAATAATAAACAAACACACATACATATATATATATATATAC
>CAIGQZ010032287.1:10902934-10914496 GCA_903798205.1 Danio tinwini | reverse complement strand
ATATCATACATATCTGTTGTCACAATAAGCAAGTTAATTAATAAAGATTAATAAAAGTATATAATAATAATTGATAAGGACAGAGAGCTTCAATAAGGGATAAGGGGGTTCAGCCTTTTTCTCTCATATGGTGGCATGAGGACACATACTGTGCTGCTAGGTGGAGACACTTTTCATTTTCTCCCAAAATATAATGGAGTTTCTCCGTATTTGTGGCTTGCTGGAATTGTGGTAGAATTAGAGAGATTTGTGTGAAGTAAGCATCTCTGATGCTCTGATATTTGCTGCAGTGAGTGAGGAAATGCATCTCATCCTCCACAACTCCAGCAGAGCAGTGTGGACACAGTCTGAGCTCTGGGCTCCTCCAGCTGCGCTTGTGTCGGCCCGTCTCCACACTCAGACTGTGTCCACTCAGACGGTACCGGCTCATCAGCTTTCTCTGACCGGGGCTCTTAATGTTGGTCAGGTACGGGGACAATTCATAACCAGGTTTAATCTGGTGGAAGCATGCTAACTTTTTTATTTGTTGTACTTTAGTTTGCCAATTGAGTTTATATTCCTCCTGGGTAATCTTCTTTATTTCTTTAGTCTTTATATGTTAAGACTGGGTTTGTGAATTTAGTTGGTGTTTTTCCACCAGATAATGCATTGGGTCACTGGTCGGATGTGTGTTTCTATATTTGAGAGCTTGCTGATGGTAGCTCTCTGGGCTGGAGTCTGACAGATGGAGCCAGAACTTCCCTGCTCTCTTCTGGATTTCCGAGAGCAGAGGAAACCTGCCTAGTTCTGCTTTGCAACCAAGGCTAGGTGTGCTTCTGTGAACTCTGAGGATGTTTTTGCAAAATTCCAGATGAAAGATTTCAACTGGACTTTTTTCCCAAGATTCATAGTTTAATTTAAATGTGGGTCCCCAGAGTTCACAGCCATACAGCAGGACTGGCTTAACAATGATGTCAAAGATTTTCAGCCACAGTTTAATGGGCGGGTTAAATTTAAAAAGGGATTTTTTAATACAATAAAAAACCCTGCGTGCCTTAGCGGTCAAGTCTTTTAGGGCTTGACTGAAGTGTCCAGAAGCTGTGATTGTCAGACCCAGATAACTATAAGAGGTGACGTGGTCAAGAGTTATTTCTCTGATTTTAAAAGTGTGTCGTCTTTTGTCAGCCAGACGAGGTTTTTTACAAAAGATCATGATCTTGGACTTCTGCATGTTAATGGGCAATGCCCAGTCTGTGCTGAACTCCTCCAGGATGGAGAGACTGTGGTGAAGACCATCTTCAAGATCATCCTCTCTCTCTCTCTCTCTCTCTCTCTCTCTCTCTCTCTCTCTCTCTCTCTCTCTCTCTCTTTAAAAAAAAAACGAACAAAAAAATTTCTCTGAGCACAAACAAGTTACTTTGAATAACTAGCACCTCTTGTATGTATTGCCTCTTCTTGTTGAATCGCTGAATACCTCAATTGTCTCTTTGTAAAATGCATTCACTACTTTTTAAAATATATTTATTATCTGTTTTTTTTAGTCCTCTGTAATTCTGTTGCACTGTAGAAGCTCTGTCACGAAAACAAATTCCTCGTATGTGTGAACATACCTGGCAATAAAGCTCTTTCTGATTCTGATTCGGATTCTAAATGTAGAAAATAGCATAATTTCCATTAATATTTACTATATTAATACTATATTTAGCATTTCCCAATTATCCAATAGCCTGACATCAATCATTCCTTAGGTAATAGAGTTAAAATAAGAAAAGAATCTGGAGGAAGAAAACACAGTAAAATAAAACACAAAGCCAAATTAACCTCCCAACAAATTTCACTATGGATATGGGCAATTCATAGCCCATCCTCAAGGTTTGAAATGATTTGTTTCAGTTCTTTTAAATGGAAGCTCCAGAATTTAAATCCACTATTTTAAAGTCTGCATTAACCAGAAGCTGCGACGGTGCGACTGTTTTTTGTTTTACTTCATATTATGAGGCAGTTCTTAGAGAAAAAGGATACCAAATATAAAAACAGTGGGCGTGGCTTGTTTTTTCTACTGCGAGCTTATTGGATGTAGTAAAGTAGGCATTTCATTCAGAAAGATCAGGAAATGGGTTTTTAAAGATTTATTACAACTTAACAGACAACTTCTGCTCACCATTTCTGATTGTTGTCAACACTGACAGGTGTAGGGGCATGGCTAATATGTTAGCCACGGCCAATACCTCAGACAGACGTAATCTAAGAATTTAGCCCCTTTCACACGGCAATACCGGTAAACATCCCAAAAATTACTTGAACAACTTAACAGATAAATTCAAGAAAGTGCTGTTCACACAGGTAAGGACATTCTGGAATTTTTCCAGAGAAGACCGATAAATTCTGACATCATTAACCAGAAATGAGCTTTAAATGGCTGCTCTTGTACAACATAGATGGGGTCGTGCTTTTGTTGTTGGTTTCACTTTTATTTAAAGTTTTAGCATTCATGCAGCTACTTTTGTCCCAGCGGTATCCAAAGGCAGACGCACGAACCGCAGCTAAAGGTTTATACATTTGACTACAATACAAATTCTGTAGATGGATGAATATTGTGAACAACTTTCATAAAAACATGGAGGAACACTTTCGCATGTCGAGATGTACATAATATGTGTGTGCTGGCGCTCACCAGCTGCTTCATGTGCACATGCGGCAGAGCTTGAAGGTAAACAAACAGCGGTTTATCATACGCATTTTATCAATACTTTTTTTACATAGTTAGCATTAAGTAGGAATATAGAAATATTATCTGACTAACAACTAGCAGCTAAATGTGTCTGGAAAAATATTCAAAGGCTTTTATTTTCATAAACAGCACAGACTTGAATGTGTCTGTTCTGTTTGGCTGAAGTAGACGTCTCACGTTAGTGTGTTCTAGACGTGAACGTGCTCTTTCCGGCAATTTTCCTTCTGCGTTCACACAGAGCAGCATTCCGGCAAATTACCGATAATACTACAACGTCTCTTTAAGGAAAATTGCCAGAACGAATTTACCGGTATTTTCAAAAAGGGCCTGTTCACACTCGATCCCTTAACGGAAAATATCCGGTATTTTTCCGAAAAGGTCTGTATGTGTGCAAGGGGTTTATAGCTGAACAAAACACAGGAAGTGCATTTTCAGATTTTAATTTTAGATCACAAGGGCAAACAACTGTTTTTTCTTAATGACATGCCCAGATTAATTTTTCACCACAAAACTAGCAATGTGAGCTAACCAAACCACATGGTTACTTTTGATTTCATTTGTACTTTAAACAGCAGCAAAAATGTGGCCAGCTCTGTCTGTTATTTCTGCAAACCCAAACAAGGGGGTGTTTTCTACCTGGCTCTGTGTGAAAGTGTCTCCTCTGGAAAGGGTGGCATCGTCGTGGGACGTGCCAGAACAGTTGGCGGTGTTTGCTCAGTGTTTGGCTGTGGACAAGACACAGATAACAGGGGTTGCCAGCATAACTAGTGACCTTTTCAAACACCCCACAGGAGGCAACGCTGGTACCGTTTGCCACGTTTCTCCATCTCTGAAGCCTTGGCACTTCTCGGACCCCTGATGTTGAGCGGAGACCCCCGCTGTTCGCCACAATCAAATCTGCCAGTGAAGGTCAAGCAGGAGGAAAAGCAGCATCAATCCTTACATGACACTGATCTGTCAGGAAGATGAAACACAGTCACATGATTATATATGATGCTGTGCCAAGGCCAAACTCCTGCTTGATTTCTGTTGACATTTTCTATTTTTTCTGTCACTGTTGGCATGTGTAAAGCGTCATGCACTTACACAAATATTTGGTGCAGAAACCATTTTCACTCTTAAACTGGCAGGAAATGTCTTAGTTAATTTAAAATGATTGCTTAAAACGTTAATTAATTGTGACGTTTGGAAAAAAGAAAGGTTGAAACTGTATTTTCTTGTCAATTGTATGCCAGTACATCTTTGTAGAAGATTTTTTAGAGTAACAACAATTTGTTGAATTTAATTTATTAAAGCTACAGTAGTTTTCACTACAGAATTTAACCAATTGTGACATTTTAAATTGGAAAAGTTACCGTATTTTTTGTCAAATCTATTAAAATTTGAGAAACTTTTGTAAGCTGTGTAATAACACACACACACACACACACACACACACACACACACACACACACACAAAACTACTCAGTTAAACCTTATTAGCTTGTTGTGTTTGATTTTGTAATTCATTCATTCATTTTCCTTCGGCTTAGTCCCTGATTTATTACAGCGGAAAGAACCGTCAACTATTCTGGCATATGTTTGAAGCAGCGGATGCCTATCCAGCCACAATCTAGTACTGGAATTGGTATTGTGCTGCTTCTGTGCATTTAAACACGGCCCGGCTGATCTCTTTAGAGGGTGAGTTTCAGGCCAGTGTGCTGGAGTGTTTGTGTAAGCGTGTGGTTTGAGAGTGGGTCAACTCTTTCCAGCTCTTCAACAAAGCGTGGTGGGTGTGCTGACCGGCCTGTAGCCCTTACCTTTCAAAGGGGCAGCTGCGAATGTAGGTCTGTTCCTCCTACGGAGCATCTGACAGGTTCACGGTGGTTCAGTTCACAGCGTCCCGATTGATCCGTGTCACAACATGAGAGCCGAGAACCAGCGAGACTTGAGGAAGAACAAGTCATGCAGGAGAGTTTTAGATGAGGAGACAGAGAGAAAAATCAAAATGGACTTAATTAATGGACTTTAATAGATTTTTATAATGATTATCTTGAATTAACTTGAATTTGTTTTCAAGAATGGGGTTTTTTTCACAACATGCTGAGCAATAATGACAAAAATTAAAATCTCATTCAATCTCATTAGTTTTGGGGTATTGTGTTCAGATTTCTGAGATGCAAAGCCAAAATAGCATTGATCTTATTTGTTATTATTACTATTATTTTTATTTTTTTGGACAATATAGTTTTTATTAAAACAGATCCAGTTTGGAAACTTTGTGACTGTCCCAGAAAAACAAAGATATCTAAATATAGTTTAGATATATATATCTATATATAGAGTGTGTGTGTATAAATTACAGTTAAAGTCAGAATTATTAGCCCCCCTTTTAATTTTTTTCTTTTTTAAATATTTCCCAAATTATGTTTAACAGAGCAAGGAAATTTTCACAGATGGTCTGATAATATTTTTTCTCCTGGAGAAAGTCTTATTTGTTTTATTTCAGCTAGAATAAAAGCAGTTTTTAGGGTCATTTTAGGGTCAAAATTATTAGCCCCTTTAAGCTATATATTTTTCCGACAGAACAAACCAACGTTATATAATAACTTGCCTAATAACCCTAACATGCCTAGTTAACCTAATTAACCTAGTTAAGCCTTTAAATGTCACTTTTAGCTGTATAGAAGTGTCTTGAAAAATATCTAGTAAAATATTATTTACTGTTATCATGGCAAAGATAAAATAAATCAGTTATTAGAAACAAGTTATTAAATTATTATGTTTAGAAATGTGTTAAAAAATCTTCTCTCTGTTAAACAGAAATTGATAAAAAATTAAAAATAAACAGGGGGGCTAAAAATTCAGGGGGGGGGGTAATAATTCTGACTTCAACTGTAGCTTCTGCATTGGCTCTTAAAAAACATCTGTAAAAACATTTTGTTCTACAATCCTCAGAAGTTATTTAAGCATCATATAAAACTTAAACCTGAATTCAGTAGTAATATATTAACTATTATTTATTAATTGTAAAATTAATTAGTCATTTTAGTTATTTAAGTATATACACTCACTTTATTAGGTACACCTGTCCAATTGCTCACTAACGCACATTTTTAATCAGCAAATCACATGGCAGCAACTCAATGCACTTAGCCATGTAGACATGGTCAAGACGATCTGCTGCAGTTCAAACCAAGCATCAGAATGGGGAAGAAAGGTGATTTACTTGACTTTGAACGTGGCATGGTTGTTGGTCCATTAATAACTGGGATTTTCACGCACAACCATCTCTAGGGTTTACAGAGAATGGTGTGAAAAAGAGAAAATATCCAGTGAGCGGCAGTTCTGTGGGTGCAAATGCCTTGTTGATGCCAGAGGTTAGAGGAGAATGGCCAGACTGGTTCCAGCTGATAGAAAGACAACAGTAACTCATATAACCACTCGTTACAACCGAGGTCTGCAGAAGAGCATCTCTGAATGCACAACACGTCCAACTTTGAGGTAGATGTGCTACAGTAGCAGAAGACCACACAGAGTGCCGCTCCTGTCACCTAAGAACACAAAACTGCGGCTACAATTCACACAGGCTCACCCAAATTGGACAATAGAAGATTGGAAAAACCTTGCCTGGTCTGATGAGTCTCAATTTCCACTGCAACATTCAGATGGTAGAGTCAGAATTTGCCGTCAAAAAGCATGGATCCATCCTGCTTTGTATCAAAGGTTCAGGCTTGGTGTGAGGGATATTTTCTTGGTACACTTTGGGGCCATTACTACCAATTGAGCATCGTGTCAACGCCACAGCCTACATGAGTATTGATGCTGACCATGTCCATTCCTTTATGACCACAGTGTACCCCTCTTCTGACGCCTACTTCCAGCAGGATAACATGCTATGTCATAAAGCGTGAATCATCTCAGACTGGATTCTTGAACATGACAATGTGTTCACTGTACTCAAATGGCCTCCACAGTGATCAGATCTCAATCCAATAGAGCACCTTTGGGATGCGGTGGAATGGGAGATTTGCATCAAGAATGTGCAGCCGACAAATCTTCAGCAACTGCGTGATGCTATCATGTCAATATGGATAAAAATCTCTGAGTAATATTTCCAGTACCTTGTTGAATCTATGCCACAAAGGATTAAGGTAGTTCTGAAGGCAAAAAAAAGTTTGTGTGAGAGGTGGGGGGGTGGGGGGGTGGGGGGGTGGTGTCCAACCAGGTACTAGTAAGGTGTAACTAATAAAGTGGCCAGTTGTGTAATCATATACTTATATGATATAAAATGATATACAGGCATCTACACATCAATAAACAGGATACTTTTATTTGGTAAAATAACAATATTAGTAAAATTATTTAAACGTATAAAAAATAGGAGCAAAAGCTTTAAAAAATGCATCAATAAAAAGCTTTAAAACTTGCTTTTCGATAAAGAATAAATACAAAAAAATATTACAACCCCAGGTGTAAACATTGAAAAGCGAGAGAATGGTCTCAATACTGTAATTTGAACACAAGGGGTCATGAAAATTGAATGCATGTTAATGCCAGGTAGAAACGGTAACACATCTCAACTAACCGCTTATGACATAACAATATGACCTAAAAGTGTTTTAACCACTACAACATCACACTCTTTCACCTTCCAGCCATAAACACGAGTAAAAAAAAGGCCACATTAAACATGAGCTCAATACACCTAACAAGCAAATATGTGCTTTCGGTTTAACACCGAGGGCTTTTCCTATAGCAATCCATAGGCACATTACACACACACTTACCCTCACATCCTAAAGCTTTTCTCATGCATATTAGGGCCATTATGTAGTTGTGAAAAATGTGCAAGGAGGGTTGCTCAGAGGTATTAATATTCTTCCGGCACCACAGATATTTCCCTGGAGGGCCGCCTTTAGGCCACACTGTTATTACCATGTCGCTCCATTATCTCCAGCTGTACTTGATATTAAGACAATAATGGAGACAGTGGGATTACCGGCGGACGACAGGAGCACGGGAAAAAAAGTGGAGAGACGTGGAGTGAAAGTGAAGGGGGATGGGAGGAAAATAGAGCATGATGGGATCTGTATAAGAGCCTCGACAGATAAAAAGAATTGTAAAAAAGAATGAAGATGGCTTTTTGTTTGCTTTTCTTTTTTGTAAATGAACAGGAAAGGTAATCAAAACATTTTAACTGATGAGTTTAAGACATTAAGATGTCAGCGAGGTGAAAAAGAGAGGAATAGAAATGTTCTTCTTAAAGTCTACGTGAACTGGAAGTTGCTGAAACTTTTATTTCAGTATGCTGATGCACTTACACTTGAAACAAAATATTGAGTAGGGGCGGGGCTTTCCTTTTGCGCATTATTTCTTCGTATATTGCTATGGAAGCCACTGAGTTGATGTCAACAGAGAAGGCTCACCACTCCAAACGTGAAAGAAAATGGTCAGAATTTGATTGGAGATTACCTAAACAAAAAATTTCCCAGTGGATTGCAAAGATTTATTATTTGGATTAAGAGTAACCATGTGAGCAGGAAAATTTAATTAAACATTATTATTATTATTAATATTATTATTATTACTACTAAACTATTTTAATTTTACACAGACTTTAAAGGCTTTTGATAAATCTCATGGTGAATTAAACGTATCGGAAAGAATCTTGTGTTCGTTTTAGGATTTGGAGAACTGGTGGCTTTTTTCTGAAATTTCGTATTTCGTACAGATTGTTTACGTCTGGTGATGATTTTATTTTATTTGAATGAACAAAAAATATTTGTAATAGTTTACAATAATTCAGACCATCTTTGCTTGCTTATTTATTCATGTTTATTTTTGTTTTAATTTTATTTCAATGAGCAAAAAAAAAGACAAATGGTTTTAGTTTTAGCCAACAATATTAACGGCAGCCTTGACCATATTTCCTTGCTTGCTTATGTATTTAATTTGATATTTCCAAAAAAAATTGTTAGCCATTAATTCAAATCGCACATTCCTTCTAATGAAATCACCATTGTTTATATGTTATATGTTATTCTTATTTGTTCTGTTTTCCTGCTTTATGCAATCACTTGTTGAAAATTTTGCAGTGAATAGAGACAGCATGTTTTATTGCATTTAAACAAATCAGTTTAATTAAACAGCTCTATTTATTGAAATAAGAGTGTGGAACATATTTAGAAATAGAAAGATAATACATTTAAATCCTAATGGGGTGTTGAAAGAAAAAACACAAAATTCAACACAGGCTCACTGTGGATACGTACCACTGTCTACATTTCTGGAGAGCACCAATTATGTAGTCAGAGGTACGTCTGGCTGCATTTTGTCTTTAAAATGAATGCTACAGGGCGGTATGATGCAGACGGCTTCTTTTTAGCGTTATCAGCTGACAGCTTACCTCCATATGGACAGCTTTTCTGATGTCACCAGTTTGCCCAGTAGCTTGCCGCATATTCTGACGGACTTGGGACACAGATTGGAGTTGACTGCAATGACAAGTTTCGAGGCAAGGTAAAACAAAAGCCAAAAATAAATAAACAAATAAATACATAAATAAACAACAGGCTGAAAACGAGGTGAAATCACACAGCCGTGATGGCTTTTCTTTTTCTAGGTGGCTTTTGAAAACACTATTGATTGGGTTTAGGGAAAGGGTGGGTGGGTCAGTCATTTAGTCGACAGCAAGCTGGCCTGGTCGGCTGAAGTGTATATTGGCCCTCTGGTGGATTTACACAAGAAGAGGATGTGTGGGAGGAATTTATAATCATCAAAAAGTATACACAGCGGCCTCTGGTGGACTTGCAACAACAAAACTTGTGAGCAGACGTACCTAAGGTTATGTATTTCACTGTCCCCAGAAAAGTAGAAACATCGACCCAAGTAGGGTTGTCAAAAAATTTAAGTTAAATGTAATTACTTTATATTCATTTGGATGCAAATTTTTGCACTTTGTTCTTATGTTTTTTTGTAAGATCAGTTTCAGTTTTGGCTTTAATTCTGACTAAACTATTGTATATACACACATATATTATTGTATAGCATCCTACACAGTAAAAAAAAAACATCCATAAATTAGCAGTTTTACATACTTTGTCTTTATTTTCTCCCATTTATCTGTGCTTTTAAATTGCATTATGGGTAATTGATCATCCTCCAACAACTTTTAATCTTGAAAAGTAAAAACAAGTGACTTTTATTAACGTTTTTAATAGTTTAAAGTGATATATTGTCTAGGTTGGAGTTGTAAATCACGGTACAAAAACCTTGTAATAAACTAGTACATTTTGCCAGAACATTTTCTGTTATTTTAACAGACCTATTTGTCTATATATGTTATTTCTTATACATTATATTATTTCAAACAACTAAAATGTAAATAAAAGTGACTTTTTGTTAAACTGTAGAGTTGAATTATCAACATGAAAAGTTGACAGAGCAGAGATCAAGGTCCCATAATGCAATTCATAACTGTAAATAAAATTTTTTACAGCGTATAGAAAGTATTAATGTAAAAAATACAGAGATCTGTAATGGATTCATGCTCGCCACCATATATAAATTTATATAATCATGTTTATGTATATATACACAAAGAGAGAGTGTTTTAGGTGTCCTACTGAAAAAGTCAGAAGCAACTAAATCCTATTATTACTCCAAACTAACTCTGTCCATCAGTGCTAAATGACTCGACCAGGTCTAAAATAACCAGGCTGTTCAAACTCTTAGCTTGCTCTCCAGCTCGTGTGCGGCGCTCATCAATATCTAATTGCAGCAGGCGAGGGAAGTAGGCCCATCCTAATGGCAGAGGAGCAGAGAGTTGCTTCAGCCTCAGCTCAGGACATGGAAAAAGAGGACTGGAAACATCAGGCCTGTTACCTGGAGCTTCCAGCTTCAGACGCTCTCGCCTGGAGTAAATCAAGGCCTAATGAGATCAAATGCCCATGCTCAAGGTTGTTTTTCCAGGGAAGACCCGCTTACACTTTTTCAGTAATTTAACTCTAACCTGAGCCACTCCTGCTCACCCATGAACACCACAGGGTTGTTTTTCCACCTGAAACTGAAAAAGATGAAGGAACAGATGGTAAGCACACACTGTAATTTGTTTAAACTGCTGAATACTTCTTTTGCTATAGTGGGGTTGAAAAGTGTGAGGTCAAATTGTAATATGGTATTTCAAGCGACACGGAAGCAAGTTTCTGTTCTGTTTCAGTTTTTTTTTTTTTTTTTACAATATGACAAATCTCCTCAAAATTCATAGGTAATTGTGTAATAAATGTGGTGGATGACCATTCATCCAATAGTTAAACAAACCATCTGCAGCGTGAGGTTAAAGAACCAGCCTCCATTCGGCCTCTTTACTTTCTCTTTACTTTACATTACTCCTTTACTTTCGTGGAGTAAGGAAACTGTAGGGACTCCACTGAAGACATCCATTACCCTACATATTTATTTTAGTTCATTAAGTGCAAACATTTGTTTCAAAACTATTTCTAAATTCAGTTCTAATTTCCAGCAAACTAATAAATGAACAATAATAACAAAGTGTGGTCAAAAACTGAGTTATATCCAAACACACGTCCTAATCTGATGCAGACGTTTCCAAAACCCGACAGGTGGACAAATCTAAACTTGTTTTTATTTAAAGAAATATAAATATGCATATAATAAATAACACTGCTAATAATAATAACATTATACAAATGCAAATTGTCATGAATAAACTGAAAAAAGTGCCACAGCATGAAGAAACTGGTGCAAATAGATTTGCTATTTATACAACGTGGCTCAAATTGTGAAAAAAAATGGGATTGCATTTCTTAACTCCTAATGTCGCTAGTTAACAGACTCAATGCATTTTTTTT
>CAIGQZ010032287.1:10877651-10891124 GCA_903798205.1 Danio tinwini | reverse complement strand
ATCTATCTATCTATCTATCTATCTATCTATCTATCTATCTATCTATCTATCTATCTATCTATCTATCTATCTGTTTGTCTGTCTGTCTATAGCAACACAGGCTCATTCTGAAAAAATACCCCTATATACATTTCTGGAGATTGTGAATTATGTAGCCAGAGGAACGTATGGCTGCATTCCGTCTTTAAAATGAATGCTACGGGGCGGTATGACGTCGTTCTTTTTCGCGCTTACCAGGAAAGGTACTCGCAAGAGAAATTTGAGAACTGAAAAAGCCCACACAGCGGATTTGTGAAAACAAAAACTGCAAAAAAAAAAATGTTGATTCTGGGACGTTTGTGGCACTCTCCAGAAATGTAAATAGGGGTACATAATCAGAATGAGCCTGGGTTGCTCTATATGTATATAACAGTTATGTCTGGTTCTTGAATCTAATTGGCTGATAGCCATGCGATATTCTGCAAACAACAGCACTCGTCCAGCCTCTTCACCTTTCACCTTCACAAGCAGATGACACTCTACAGTTTGACAAATATTGCTCCTGTTGGACAACATATTGTACTTTTGAGGCTTTTTTAATCAAGAATGTAGTTGTTTAGATTCCATCTATGCAGTTTATTTATAAGTATAGTGCCTATTTTAAAATATTTATCATTTCAGAGAAACATCGCATCGGCGACCATAAAGGCTGATTTGTACTTCTGCGTCAAGCGCACACGTATGCTCCGGCGCAGCCTATGCTTTGACGCACAGCCCTCGCCGGGGTCGTCGGCAACACTGACACACACCTCTCAAAAAATGTAACTACATGTCACAATGACACGTAGCGCAAGCTCTGTGATTGGTCGGCTTGGTAGTGCTGGCTAGTGTGAGCGGAGGTGAGAGCCGCGCGAGCCCGATGCAGCGAGTGTTTACAAGTGTGGATTCCCGTGAAGGAGCTCTACATGAAAACTGTTGCTTTGTGTTTACCTTATGATTAAAGTTGTTGCATGTCCGCCGATTCCCGCCTCTGAATGAGCTGAATGAGTTTGAGCCACTTGTACATTAAGATAGCGTTCAGAAAAAAAACAAAACACCAGTGAAGAAACTTAACACAGAGGAACATAAACACCTACTGCCAGCTAGCGTTTCGGAAGTGTTATTGCAGAGGAACACAAATAGCGTGCAGAATGCCGTATGTCACGCCGATCACTCGACGCAGAAGTATAAACCAGGCTTAAGCCTGTCACTGAGAAGAGCAAAGACGGTTGATGTTGTCCATCCACAAGATGGTGACAGAGACTGCATAATAAGAGCCCTTAGCCCTTAGAGGATAAAATTTAACTACAGCTGATCAAATCATTATTAAACTGGTAAGTGATATTCTAAGGCAATCTCTCTCTTTTGTATGTTGTAGTGCTTAATTTATACCATGGTAATTGTAGTGTACTGAGTGTAAGATGGAACTCACATCAAGAATGTATGTATTTTGTGTTGACCACTCTTTGTTTAACCCTGAGTTACTTTTTGGTTGGCCATCTGTTTGTTTCTAATGTGTCTCCTGAGACTAGTTCAGTAAAAAGAAAAAAATAAGAAATGATGTTGGAATATAACTAATATAAATACATATTTTCTTTACATTTTTCTTACATGTATATTATAACAGTTATGATATAATATATATAATATATATATAGACATGAACAGTGAACAGTGTGTGTATGTGTGTGTGTATGTGGTACTAATAAACTTGAAGTATACATCTATTGCTGGAAACAGAACAAAGGAAAAACAGGGTCAAACTAAATAAGCAAAATCCATTAACAATTACAGTATCTATAAATCTACATTTTTTGAACAGCATTTATTTATTTCAATAATAAAAATTTTTATATATGTGTGTGTGTAGTATTCATATTACAACATAATAGTTTTTAAATATTACAGTTTTCATGAAACACACCCTTTAATTTCAGTCATGTTAATCTTTAGCCCCACAGCATTGGTCCACAATCCTCCATCACACATTTATTGGTTGTGTAGATCTTTTTATATCACTGTTTTCATTTACTGATCATCCCATTCAGCAATACGTGTTTACCAAATCAGAACACAATATTTTCCTGAAAAGCCTCATCTAATGTACTTGCACATGTAAAGACAGGCAGTCTTTTACTCTGGCATTGAGCAGAAGGGGTAAATTAAGAGTGTGCTGCATCACTGTGAGGAGACAGTTCTCCAATAGACAGCAGACAGTGATCTGTGGCCACTGAGACTCATCCTGGTCCAAGCAAATAAAGGAGGAGGAGGAGGAGGAAAAGAAAAAAAACACTTACAAATCGCTCCCCGTTTCTCTCCTTCTCCCTCTTGCTCTCTCTCCCTCTCTCCGCAGCCAGAGAGAAAATGGAGAATTTGTTAAAAGGTCGCAGTGGATCAAAGTCATGTTGCGCCAGGCTTCATGCCAGGCTACTGGAGTGCTAACACTTGGCAGAGCAGAAAGAGGAAGAATGTGCCATCTGCACCCGGATCAGTGAACATTAGGGAGCGGGCCTAAAAATGGAGCTGGCCTGAGGACAGAGCACCGCTACCAATCATTGTCACATTACAAGCCCTCCTCACCAGCGCAAATACCCCCCGACTAACCCTGCTCCACAAAACTGCCAAACAATCCTTGATAATCTGCCTGCTCGCCGTGAAAATAAAGATGCATGAAGTCAAGAGAGCTGCGGCGCGTGAGATAGCTTTACTGTAAGGGCTTTTTTCTGCATTGCTTCGAAAAATTAAATGATTGACAGAAGATTTGTTATGTGCTTTTATTAAGATGTTTTAAATATTATAATGTTTATTATCTGTGTCTTCTTGCAAGAGAGTAATACTAAATGGTGTATCAATTGAAAACTTTTTTAAGTAATTCATTTATTGATTGTCTCATTATTTTACCGTTTTATTTTTATTTATTATTACCATCATATATAAGATTTATTATAATAATAAATATTCATATTTAAATTAGTAAAATTCCAAAATTTCAGTCTTTTAATTTTTTTAAACATACATAATCCATCCCTGTGTATCCTGCGGAAATTCATGACAATGGACAAAATATGGTAATTTGGTATTGGCCTGTAATGACCCCAAATGCACATCTCATACAATTTAGGAGTTTGTGTAAATGAAAATGAACACAAATTACTACAGTTTACATTCCCAGATGCATATGTGTAATAAAACCTTTAATGACAATTAAATTTACAATTGACAGTTGTGTTATTCTGAAATTACTTTTAAAAGTTGTGTTATTCTGACAATTGTTTTCTGAAAAAATATTTAAAACTATATACACACAGTGAAAGTTAGAATTATAAGCCCCCTTTGAATATTTTTTTCTTTTTTAAATATTTCCCAAATGATGTTTAACAGAGCAAGGAAAGTTTCACAGTATGTCTAGTAATATTTTTGCTTCTGGAAAAAAATCTTATTTGTTTTATTTTGGCTAGAACAAAAGCAGTTTTTAATTTTTTAAGAACCATTTTAAAGTAAAAATTCTTAGCTCTTAGCAAATTTTTTCCGATTGTCTTCAGAACCAACCATTGTTATACAATAACTTGCCTAATTACCCTAACCTGCCTAGTGGCCTAGTGACCGTCAGGCACGGTGCCAGTCTGCCCCTACTATGAGGAATCAGTTTACGACAAAATTGTTAGCCCTTATTCTTTTCAAATGTTTCCCAAGTGATGTTTACCAGAATAACATTTTCACAGTATTCCAAATACATACTTTTACATAATTTCCAATTAATACATTTTATTTATGAAATTACTTCTGGATAAAGTCTTTCTTTTGGTTTGTCTGGAATAAAAGTGTTTTTTCTATATATATTTTTTAATAATTTTAAGGTCACTATCATTAGACCACTTATCCCT
Source organism: Danio tinwini (assembly GCA_903798205.1). Classification (NCBI taxonomy): domain Eukaryota; kingdom Metazoa; phylum Chordata; class Actinopteri; order Cypriniformes; family Danionidae; genus Danio; species Danio tinwini. Next base: position 10,887,222 of record CAIGQZ010032287.1, on the reverse strand, counting down.
TGTGTGCTGTTGGGGATGTTTTCATCCCTTCTGGGGAGATTTTAAGCTTCAATTTGGTCACAAATTTATCTGTGTTTCAGCAAATGGAGTGATTTTTGATGACAAACCTTATTTTAGCACATACTGTATTTTAGGGAAATGCTTTGAAATTTTTTAAAAACTCAATGCACACTTGAGATCATATTATCTTTTTCGTTATTACCCTTTTGTTACATAAATGGTTGTATTTGTCCAGTTCACTTTCATTATAATGACATTTTTTCATTGCAAAGCTATAGCGGCATATAATCATGCATTCTTGATTGCTGTTGGTTTTACTCCATAGAACTCCAAACAATAGCCAGAAGGTTTTTTTTTTTTTTTTTTTTTTTTTTTGCACAGGCAACAGTAAAAGTGACTAATTGTACCTTTTCCTAACAGGGGAAAAACTCCAACAATCAAGAATACATGATGCTGTCATAGCTTTGCAATCAAAAAATGGCATTATAATGGAAGTCAATGGGGCAAAAACAGCCACTAACATAACAAAAGGGGAGTCAATTTGAACAATACTCAAGGGTTAAGAATATATGCATTTTTTGATTGGCTAAAGAACAAACTGTTGCCCAGTGACATGCCTAATTAACCCAACTGGCCAACCTAGTTAAGCATTTAAACTGTATTTTATCTAGAAAACCAGTATCTTGCAAAATAACTAGTAAAATTATGTACTCATAATTGTCATCATGGCAAAGACAAAATAAATGAATTATTTGAAATTAATTGTTTAAAAATGTGTTGAAAATCTTTATTTCCCGTTCAGATTAGAATCTTATTGTTCACTGGTTTCAGTACAGACTTATTTCTTATTCTTCAGCGATACTACTAATCCACACCCCCGATATTCAAATTACAATTGATGTCTTTCTCAACTATTAAAAGCTGTTCGCTCCACTTTCCTGCACTCTACATCTCAGGGGTTTTTTTCTGCTTTCCACTTGCTGTTAAATAGCAGTGAGTTGTGAAGAGTTTAAGCCTGGAGTGAGGTGGAATTGAGTCTATCTCTGGGCTGAAGACTGTGGAGCGGTGCTGGAGCTGAAGCTGTACACACTGCTACACTGCAGATTAGGGCTAAAGGAGATACAAAGCGGCCTGCAACCGCCAGATACAGCAGAGAAGAGAGAGCAGGATGTTTTTTTTCCCCTCATCCTCTAACTATAATGGAGTTGTGGCTGCAGAGAGAAGAACGACAGATCTCTCATGTGAATGAGCCGCAGTGACGGGACTGGTGTATTATGGGGAATCTGGTGAAAGTTACTCTGGGAGACTTGTGTCACTGTTGCTTATACTTAAAGTCAATGATTTGAATCAGCTTCTTAGCTCAAGTATTACACTCTTAAATTTCAGATTATAAGTTGAAAGACAAAAATTAATAACAGCAACACCTTTTTTTTTGGAAACATCAACATTTTTTCTGGCTTTTACTAAGAAATATTTGAAAGATGTCAGCGGACTTGAGATGCAGTGAGGAGTTGACCACAACGACGGAGTTCGAGTCCAGTGAAGAACAGTTAAAGAAAGCAGGTAAAACAAAAACCAAAGGCAAAAACATAAACAAGCAAATAAAAGGGTGAGAACGTGGTAAGATTTGAAAATGTGATAAAAAAAGCAGAGCTTTTTTTTCTGGATGGCTTTTGAAAACATTGTCAGTTGGGTTTAGGGAAGGTAGTGGGTGGGTCAATCAATGCTTTTGAAAAACACTATTGGTTGGGTTGAGGGAATGGTGTGGTTGGGGTGTTCAATCGGTCAGTCTGCAGCGGCCTCTGGTGGGTTTACACAAGAACAGCAGGTGCGATTGACGCTGGTAAGAGACATTTGAAATCTGAAAAGGCCCACACAGCGGCCTCTGGTGGATTTCTGAAAACAAAAACTGCAAAAAAGGCACCTCCTGGTATGTATTTCACGCTCTCCAGAAATGTATACAGGGGTACGTGCCAGTAAATCCACAGTGTACTCATCTTCTGATGGCTACTTCAAGTAGGATAATGCACCATGTCATAAAGTGTGAATCATCTCAGACTGGCTTCTTGAACATGGCAATGAGTTCACTGTACTCAAATGGCCTTCACAGTCATCAGAACTCAATCCAATAGAGCACCTACGGATGTTCAGCCCACAAATCTGCAGCAACTGTGAGGCTATCATGTCAATATGGACCAAAATCTCTGAGGAATATTTTCAGTACCTTGTTGAATCTATGCCATGAAGGATTGAGGCAGTTCTGAAGGCAAAATGGGGTCCAACCCGGTGCTAGTAAAGTGTACCTAAAAAATGTGGCCGGTGAGTGTACATACACAAACACACAACAAAACATGCTTAATTTAAGAACTATTTACTCAAATATTCTATGAGGAACCAAAAATAGTTATTCTGTGGCACTGCTGTGGAATCTTACCCATTTCACAAAATGTTATTCAGCTGAAAGGAAATAAAAAGAAAGTACCATAATTTCTAAAAGCCAGTACATCAGACACTTGAAAAAAAATTATGAAAGACCCTAGCAACCACATAGCAACAAATTAAAAGCCACCTTAGCGACCACAAGAACTACCCTTGCCTCACAAAAAAAGCATTTAAAAGCATTTCACAACTCTAATCTGATACACAAATGAGCGTGACGCTCATTATATTTGCAACAATTTGGCTGTATAATCAAAAGCCACCGATTCAAAGTCTAAATCTAATGAGTAAAGTAAATGTTTTTCTCACTCTCTGAAGTCCAAGTTTTTGTGTGAAGCATCATCTTTGCCATCTTCGTTTAAGAAAAAAATACTGTGATTTTTCAAAGGTTTTGATCTGACATCAAGCCTTCTAATTTACAGATGGACCAGTCTAGCACTTGCTTCATGCAGTGGCACTTAGGATAATAGACAGTGAAGTTCAGACACTTTTAATAAAGCAGAGGATATGGAGAGCCGTGGTAAATTGGTTCTGGAATATTGTAACACTATAGCTGAAGATGACATCGGTCTGTGAGGCTCAGGATATATACCTTGAGATAGAGCAATTAGATCAAGTTTAAGGGACAGTTCATCCCAAAACGTCCCTTTAATTTATTCCCTCTCAGACCATATAAGACGTAAGTGACTTTTTCCTTCTTCAAAGGAAAAATTAAAAAGATTTTTAGCTAAAAAACATTGGTGATTTAGAAATGTGTCAATGGCTAAAGCTAATCTTAGTGTAGAGCTTAGATCGGGCCCAAAAAATGTAACCCCACACTACCCGAGCCAATGCACCTTGTCTCCAAGCTTAACCCAGACCAACACATAAACTTTAATCATGAACCCGATGTAAACCCGACTATTTTTTAATACATGGGCGGTGAGCAGTGCTTTCATACTGCACGCAGAAGCAGTACGTCAGTGCGGAGCGTGAGCAGAGCTGAAGCAGCAGTGCCGCGATCATTTCGCTGGTGGGTCTATTTTTGCCAATGCTCATGCTTAATTAAATTGGCAGTGCATTGATAATGACCTAAAACACACTGAATGACAGTAAAGAGTAGCAATTTTACCTAATAAACGCTAATAGTGCAACATTGCAGTCCCACATATGTTGCTTAGGCTGACTTTGCTAACATATTTGTATAATATTTCTAATTATGGCATAGCTTTTTTACCCAGTTAGGCTAATTTAGTAATGACTGAAAAAACAAAAAAACAAACACAAATGCTTGATCCTGGCCCGGCCCGAAGATAGTGGCAGGAAATATTGGTCCGATATTTTGCCACCAATGTGACTAACTTTTCCCAAAAGTTGTGTTGTGTCCACCAGTTTGCCTGATAATGTTTTAGTTGTGGGCGACATGGTGGCTCAGTGGTTAGCACTGTCTCCTGACAGCAAAAAGGTCGCTAGTTCTAGTCCCAGCTGGTTCAGTTGGCGTTTCTGTATGCATCAGTGTGGTCAGTTTCCATGTTCTCCCCAGGTTGGCGCGGGTTTCTTCTAGGTGCTCCGGTTTACCCCAAAGACATGCGCTATAGGGGAATTGAATAAACTAAATTGGCCATCGTGTATGTTTGTGAATGAGTGTGTATGGATGTTTCCCAGTACTGGGTTGCAGCTGGAAGGGCATGCGCTGTGTAAAACATATGCTGGATGATTAAAGGGACTAAGCTGAAGGAAAATGAATGAATGGATGTTGCAATTGTCTTCTATATACAAATATCTTTTGCATATATCAAGTATATATCATTCATTCATTTTCTTTTCGGCTTAGTCCCTTTATTAATCTGGGGTCGCCACAGCGGAATGAACTGCCAACTTATCCAGCATATGTTTTACACAGCGCATGCCGCCGGCGTTCTTTTTTGCGATACCAGACCGCTTACCTCTGTATGGACGGCTTTTCAGGTGTTAGCAGTTTGCCCAGTAGCTTGCCCTGTACGTCGGCAGACTTGGGATGTGAAGCCGGGATTCGAGTCTGGCGAAGAACGGTTACAGAAACCAGGTAAAACTAAAGCAAAAAAAAAGTAATGACTAAACAACAGGCTGAAAACTTGGTGAAATCACATGGCCATGACGGCTTTTCTTTTTCTAGATTGCTTTTGAAAACACTTGGTTGGCTGAAGTGTATATTGCACCCTCTGGTGGATTTACATGAGAAGAGGACACACAAGAGGAATTTGTGATCATCAAAAAGTATACACAGCAGCCTCTGGTGGATTTACAAAAACTGCAAGCAGACATACCTGTGGTTACATATTTTGCTGTCCCCAGAAATGTAGACCTGGGTACATATCCATTGTTGTTGTTTTTTTGTCTCTCAAAGTGCTGGTAGCTATTTACTTGCATCTTATGATTCACCACAGACCACAGTTTCAGTTAAATCTTCTTCAATATTTTCCTGAAAGAAAAGAGTATTTATTTTTTGTCTTTAGGTAGAGATTCTTCATTAAAGCTGGATCAAAACTGTGGAGTACAAGTGGACGAAATTATCATCCATAACTGACAATAAATGTATGGAATTAATCTTACTGCAACATAATAAATCAGTTACCACTCTTGCAGGCTCCCATCAACAGAGATTTACATCAGGCGATTGCGGAATTTTGTTCTTAACCCTAAACAGATCAATTATTTTTGTTGCATTTCCTTGATTTGCTGTCTCTACAGAGTGCTGCGCTGAAGATATGAGTCGGGAGCGAGCTGGAAAAAAAAATCCAACTTATCGCTATATCAACCATAAAGTAACGGCTCAGTATTGGCAAATCCGGTTTTTCCTCCATTTGAGTGGGCAGTCGTGTTAAGATTCTGTCATTTGATTTAGCAACAAGCAAGAGGTCACTGTCAATCTGAAGCTCTTCAACAAGCTCTATCTGGAAATCTAATCCGCGGTCCAGCAGCCGATCAATGGCCTCCAGACCAGAGAAAAAAGCTAAATCTGCTGCTCTCCTATACTCTTATCTGAGGAGTCGAGCTCAACTTATCATTTATCTCAATAGCAAGACATGGATATTAAACTCATCTGGATTACATAGTATTTGCTAACATGAACAAACAATTAGTAATGCCTTTATATATTCATCTTTGCTAACGTTAGTTATAGGTAGGGCCAGACGGAATCTGCGGACATTTTTTGCAATTTCTGCAGAGAATTTTGGTAAAAATCTGCGGATTTATGCGGAATTATTTTAGCAGTATCATAACTAAAATCTTAAAATGTGAAATAAAAAACAATATCTTTTTAACTTTTATTTAATGTTTAAAATGCAAATCCAATTAGATGAACAGTAAATAGCTAACTAAGTAAATAAACAGAATCAATGATGGGCTAAAAATCTGCGGAAATCTGCGAAAAATCTTAAAAAAATCAGCGGAATTCTGCGCGCGCAGATTCCGTGTGGGCCTAGTTATTGGGTCATACTTTACAATAAGGATTCATAAGGTAATGTATTTACTATAAGCTAATTGAAAAAGTACTTGTACAGCATTTATTAATCATAGTTCAACATTTACTAATGCATTATTGACATAAAAAAGTTGTTAACATTGTTAATACGCTGTGAGTTAATGTGAACTAACATGCAAGGATGACTGCAATATCAAGGTTGTGGGTTTGATTCCCATGGAAAGCAAGAACTGGTCAAATGTCCACCTTAAACACAATGCAAGAAACAGAAGCCGCTGCCGGCATCATACCACCTTGTAGCATTCATTTTAAAGACGAAATGCAGCGATATGTACCTCTGGCTAAATAATTTGCGCTCTCCAGAAATGTATATGGGGGTGCGTTTTCACAATGAGCCTGTGTAGTTTTAAGCTGAATACTAGCTTCTTACAAAATAAGGTAAAATAATATATACTGTCATCATGGCAAAGACACAAGAATTTAGTCTTTTTTTAGTCAAGAATTTTTTAATTTTTACTTCTCTATGTAAAATAAAAAAAAAATAAAAAACTTACATTTTACAGGAGGGCTGATACACTTTTGCCTTCAAGTATATATTAAAGTTAAATAAAAAATGCACTATAATAATATTATTTGTACTGTATTATTATAATGTATTATATATTATTAATATTATTATTATTTATATAAGACAATGTAAAAAAATAGGATTATGCTGTAAAACAATCATACAGCTACATTTACAAAATTAATAATCCAAAAAAGAGCTTTATAAGCAAGCCCAGAGATGCTGTTCATTAGCCAGCAGTTATTACGAGTTAATGTACAGCGAGCTCGTAGCTCTAAAATAACACGCACCTCATTAGCAACTACATTAAAACATCATTCAGAAGTCCAGCCTTTGTTCTCCAGTCATTTCTATGGCTGAAGCATCTCGCTGTTGTTTGAAAGAGCTGTACACAACATTAGCATGCAGGCCGAGCGGGTCAATTTGTTAGCATGACAGAGATGTAATGATGAAATGCAATTCTTTAAAAAGTCGCACTATTCGGATTCATCATTTTTAGCGGCAGCTTTAAAGGGCCAAGTGGAGATTCAGTGCCAGTAATTGGACGACGATGCTGTGTTACAGTTCATAGGAAACCTGTTATAATTACTTCGAACGTGGATGTAAATACAAGGCTGAGAGACAGAAGGATAAATTGGCCTCCGGAGTAAATAAAAGCCTGAGAAATGTGAGATATATGCCGTATAATGATCTGTGGACAGTGGGATAAAAGTGAAAAGATGAATTTGCGGTTCCTCTTTTTAATGTACTTTTATTTACCTCATTTGTTCAGCCAGGTGTGGACTAATGACTGTATAATTTACATGGTCATAGAGTAAGAGGTGACTATAAGTACAAATATACAGCTAGAAATATATAGAAATATAATATAAAAAAACTGTATCTTAAATGGTGACACGGTGGCTCAGTGGTTAGTACTGTCACCTTACAGCAAGAAGGTCGCTGGCTTGAGTTGGCTGGAAGCTGGAAGGTCGGCTGGGCCACTTGGCATTTCTGTGTGGAGTTTGCATGTTCTCCCAGTGTTCTCTCTGGGTTTTCTCTGAGTGCTCCGGTTTATCCCACAGTCCAAATACATGCGCTATAGGTGAATTGAATGAACTGAATTGGCCGTAGTGTATGTGTGTGAATGAGTGTGTATGGATGTTTCCAAGTACTGGGTTGCAGCTGGAAGGGCATCCGCTGTGTAAAACATATGCTGGATAAGTTGGCGTTCCATTCCGATGTGGCGAGCCCTGATAAATAAAGAGTCTAAGCCGAAGGAAAATGAATGAATGATGTCTCTTAAATAACATTGATGATTTGTAACAACCTATTAAAATAAATAAATAACATGAAAAGATTTCATTTATATTACAATTATTTTAAGCTGACAAAAAATTATTGATGTGCTATTAAAAACCTGAATAAAAGTATATATACAAAATAAAACACATAACAAAATCACCAAAACTTTAACTAACATTAAATTATAAAATAAAATGATTTATCATTTTTGATATATTCTCTTTTGTACTTGTCTGTCAAAAATCTGATGAATAAATCATAGATAAAAAATGTAAATAGAAAATTTAAATAGAATTGTATTTTTAGTCGAACTGTCCCTTTATATCCATGTTTTTGTGGCATTTTGGGTTGAGCGAGTGTGTTCTGAAGAGGCAGAGTGAATTATGGGATGCCTCTAAAACACCTGCTCCACCAAAAAAAAAAGACGTTTGCAACCATCATTGTTCCTCCAGATCAAACTGCAGTAAACGATGGCCATTTAAAGAGCATGTGAACCTTGCATACAGTTCAAGTCTGAATTAGCCCCCTGTTATATTTTTTTCCTAATTTCTGTTGGTCAGATTTTTTTTCAATACATTTCTAAACATACTAGTTTGTTCTGTAGGCAATCAGAAATTTTCTTTGCTTAATACTTTGTGATGAGATGTTTAAAAACAGCCCATCTTGATGAAGAAAGAGATCTGGGGGAGAAATTATACAGCTTTACTGGCTCTTTTCACTTTTAGCCACTCTATTTAACTGTAGCTAGCTGATATTAAAGGGGCAGTTTCACAAAACTGAAAATTCTGTCAGCCTTCACATGTTCCAGCTTCTTTCTTCTGTTAAACAAGATTAAGAGTTTATATTAAACGTTTTCTTTTTTGCTACTAGCATTCTTTAAAATATCTTTTTGTGTGTTCAACAGAAAAAAAGAAACACACAAAGCCACTTGAGTGCGAATATTCATGTTTCAAATTGTCCACAGCCCAAGATTTTCACAATGACACTTGAAGATTCATTTCAAGCAGCTTCCTCTTTTTATTCATTCATTCATTTTCTTTTCGGCTTAGTTCCTTTATTAATCTGAGGTCGCCACAGCGGAATGAACCACCAACTTATCCAGCATATATTTTTACGCAGCGGATGCCCTTTCAGCCGCAACCCATCACTGGGAAACATCTACACTCATTCACACACACACTCATACACTACGGTCAATTTTAGCATACCCAATTTACCTGTACCATATGTATTTGGACTGTGGGGGAAACCGGAGCACCCGGAGGAAACCCACGCAAACACGGGGAGAACATGCAAACTCCACACAGAAATGCCAACTGACCCAGCCGAGGCTTAAATCAGCGACCTTCTTGCTGTGAGGCGAAGGTACTACCCACTGCGCCACCCCGTCACCCAGCTTCCTCTTGTGAATTTTTTTTTTTAAAGTTTTTTGTTTGTTTGTTTGTTTGTATGTGTTACAACTAAAGTTTATTTATTTATTGCACATTGTATGTGTTTTTTTTTCTTTGTCCCGCCTTCTTGTGTTGTCTTTTATTATCCCATAAGCTCCCATGTTAATGTGGTCTAGATTCTGATTGGCTGCTGCTAGTGGAGAGCTACAAAACAGAACTTCTGGCAGAGTTCGAGGAGCTCATTTTTGGATGCGACTGTTGCTAGGAGTGGAGAGCTCATGGATTTCATACCCCTCCGGCCGATGACCAAACCTTACTATTTTCGAGAATGTCCACATATGCTTAAAACTTTTTGAGAGTTTGTAGGAGTGGCCTGCCTATTTATTTTGGTTACTTTTGACTTTGTTTATGTTCAGCTGCCTGTATGTATGTATATATATATAT
>CAIGQZ010032287.1:10859086-10877251 GCA_903798205.1 Danio tinwini | reverse complement strand
TACAGGTTATTTTGTTTGTTTACTTTGCAGACCTTGCAGTGGCTACCCTGAAGATAGGCTTATTTAATTGCTACTTTTACCTACAATAAATCCATTCAAGGACAGGGTTGTCGACCAAAAGGGATATTTTTGTATATATATATATATTTTTTTTTTCCTTGGGAAATTCACTACCCCAACCTCTTTTTGTTTATTATGCCCATGTAGTTGTTTTCCCCTAGACATGGGGCGTAATAGGATGTTTTATGTTCACCAAGGCTAATCTAACATACAATAAAAACTGTAATACTGAAAAATAATATTACAGATTAAATGAATAGTTTCCAATTTTAATATATTTTACATCTTTTTTTCTATAATTCAATTTCAGCACCAGTCTGTAGACACTAAATGATTATCAACTATCATTGGTGCATAATTATTACAGTATTATTAATGAATTATATAGGCTTCTTCTCATTGCCAATGCTGAAAACAGTTTTTGCTCTAATTATTTTTGTGAAAAACATATTTTTAGGATTTTCTTTGATAGAAAAAAAACTGTAAAAATTTTGATATGAACAAACTTTTTATCAATATCATAAAAGTCTTTATTCAAAATTAAAATCCTTTTAACTGAAATAAATAGTCAAAATAAACAATTAAGATACTATATAAAAATAAAGTGGGCCTCAGGGCTAAATCAGCATGGACTGCCTATAAAACAGCATATAAGCTTTATGCTAATTAATATTAATGAGCAGAGTTTTCTCCACATATAAATCTCACAACCATCTTTAGCAGAAACACTCTCTGAAAGTTTTCAAGCTCCAGACGTGCTTTAAAGAGTGCCGTGTGGGATATTGGCAGCTCGCAGGCCGGCCAGAGGTTACAGACTGTGGGTGAGAATCAGAGATTTAGCTGTAATTACAGAAGGCAGTAAATCACTGGAGAGAGAAGAGCAGCAGGGCAAAAGAGAGAGACTGATGCCATCAAATGCCTCAGGCAAATATACCTGCATTCGTCCTGGGCCACGGTAAACACACACACACCACAGAGGACGATAAGACAGATGAACAAACCCATATACAGGTGCTAATCCTACACAAACAACCATCCGGCCATCAGATGGACCACATCGATTTACTGAGTCAGGCCAGATCTGGAGAGATCCTGAAATAAACTTGACGGAACCACTTGGAAATATTGCACTTGGAGGAAAATATTGAAGAATAGTTCATGCCAGATATAAATTGAAAAACTTTATCTGACTCTGATATGCTTCATAGCTGATGAGTTTTTTATATTAATAAAAGTCCAGTGAAATTAAAATAACGTTTTTTAGATGTTACTATTAGTATACTAGTCTTCAAGGATATCTATAAGCTAGTGCACTCCAAAACAATGACAAAATCCACGTTTAGAAGACATAAAATCGATATAAACATGTAAAGCTTGTAGTTTTATTCATGTCACTGTTTTATTCGTCACCTCATACTTTCAGTTTTTTATCAAATCTTGACCAATCAAATACTCTTTAGTGTCTGACATGCCCCCCCCCCCCTTCAAGATGCTTCTCATTTGCTTTTCATTTGATGTGCATGATCTCAACCACTCTCACTGGCAGAGCTGAAAACAAAACGCTATTGGCTGTTTTTTTAAAGCGGAGGAGCCACTCTATGTCCCGCTCTCTGATCGTTTTTCAGTTGAGATTACGTCAAACATAGAAAAAAAATGCACATTTCGAAGCACTCCATGGGACCTTTAAATAATGGTGATTGTGTCTGTTATGTTACCAAAACTGACTATTACACCCTTTCCTAACAACACACAATGCAACAGCATTCCAGCGACAGGCAATTTGTCTGTCTGCAGCAACGCGACACAACAGAAACATTTAAATACCAGCCATTGCACTACTAATGAAATGATAAAGGCTAATAATCTAAATAACATATATTAAACCTCTTTAACATTATCAATAGGCTACTGAGTGACTGATGATATTAATTTGCACTGAATCACAGTTCTGAGTTTCATTTTTAAACCATCTGCTAGTTACTTATTTTCTTAAGATCTAAGGGGAAGTACCCAACATAAGCTCATTCTGAAAACGTAGCCCTTTTTACACTTTTAGAGATCACAAATTATGTAGCCAGAAATACGTATGGCTGTTGAACGCTACGGGGCGGTATGACGCTGTTCCTTTTCTCGCTTACCAGCTGACTGCTTACCTTCATATGGATGGCTTTTCAGCTGTTACCAGGTTGACCAGTGGCTTGACATGTACGTCGGCGAGCTTTTGATGCAGAGCGGAGATGAGTGAGACGACGAGGTTTGAGTACAGTGAAGAACGGTTCCAGAAAGCAGGTAAGACAAAAACTAACATAAACAAGTAAATAACAGGGTGAGAATTTGGTAAAATGTGGTAAAGCTAGGGCTTTTCTATTTCTGGATTGCTTTTTAAAAACTGTCGGTTGGGTTTAGGAAAGAGGGTGGGCGGGTCAATCAGTGCTTTTTAAAACACTATTGGTTGGGTTTAGGGAAGAAGATTGTGGGGGGAATCCTTCGGTTGGTCAGTCAGTCAGTCGACAGCGGCCTCTGGTGGATTTACGTGGGAACAGCAGGCGTGAAAGGCCCTAGCGAGAGAAATTTGATATCTGAAAAAGCATACACAACAGCCTCTGGTAGATTCACGAAAACAAAAACTGCAGCTCCTGGGATGAATCTGGCAAGAAATGTATATAGGGGTACGTAATCAGAATGAGCCTGGGTTGGACTTACTGTATCTGCTGCTGCTTTCAGTATGGCAATAAACGTCATGTAAAATAGTATTTGAAATTACATTTGGAGCATTTAACACTGAATAAAGCCCATAACCAGTACTTGCTGATCTTTGTCATGGTAGTTTATACTGTTATTATTTATTATAAATTATTTATTTATTATTTATTTATTATTTATTAGCAGAAAATGGCAATACGTCTATGAAATATTTTCAGATCTTAAACATCATATGTATATTTACATTTTATGAATATACATACAGCTATGAAAAATTGCAGGGAAAATTCCATAAATGTAATAATAAGCAGTACATTCGTTGCGATATTTATTAATTTATTTATTAATATTAACTTAGTCAGTGTTACTTAATACAAAAACTAAAATATATTATAAAAAATATAAAAGTATAAAAAGAAAATTATCTGTCTAATTATAGACAAATGAATCATAATACCAAGTTTAATCACTGCTTTCATAAAATCGTATTTTTTGCACTTCGAAACCTTTGTTTTTGTTTAAACGAACAGTCAAACCTCAAAAAAAGCTTTACTTTTTTGGTTTATGTTTACTATTTATGAAAAGTATTTTAGTTCATGTTGTAGTTAGTAAGTAGTTAGTTTATGCTATGTTAATAAACTGAATAAGAGTTAGTTATTTGATATTTTCTCTAAAATTATTTAACATTTTAACGGATATATTTGATAATTTAACAGGATTGCTATTTGATGTACTGTAGTTTAGCAAAACATATATTTAATTCTTTATATTATTCATAGAGTGCATGGTACAGTATAATTAACAGAATATCCAAAATACATTACATGAATCAAAGTGATCCATTTTTTATGCCAAAAATTATTAGAATATTAGGTAAAAGATCATCTTCCATGAAGACATTTTGTAAATTTCATCTGTAAAATATCTAAACTTAATTTTTTATTATTAACACGCTTTGCTAAAAAATAATAATCTGTACAACTTTCAGGCGATTTTCTAAATACTTCGATTATTTTTTTAACCCTCAGACTCCAGATTTAGATAGTTGCCAAATATTGTCCTATTGTCCTATGTATAGCACTGTCATCTCACAGCAAGTAAGTTGCTGATTTGAGTTCCGGCTGGGCCAGTTGACATTTCTGTGTGGAGTTTGCATGTTCTCCTCATGTGGGTTTCCTCCAGGTGCTCTGGTTTCTCCCACAGTCCAATGCGCTATAGGTGTATTGAATAAACTAAATTGTCCGTAGTGCATTGGTGCGTGTGTGAATGAGAGTGTTTGGCTGTTTCCCAGTACTGGGTTGCGGCTTGAAGAGCATCCGCTGCGTAAAACCTATGCCAGAATAGTTGGTGGTTAATTCCACTGCGGTGACCCTGGAAAATTAAGGGACTAAGCTGAAGAAAAATGAATAAACGTCCTACATATGAATATAAAAAAAATGACCCTTATGACTAGTTTTGTGGCCAACAGAATAATAATAATAATAATAATAATAATATTAATAATAATAATAAAAATAAAGAACTCATGATTGTCTAGTTTCACAACTTTGCTTATTGTCACCCTCCGGGGCCTGACATGACGATGGCTTTGACCTGAATGATTAGCAAAAGTCACGTGGCTTTCATTCCTAATGATTTGCCTCCTAATTGACGGCTCACATTTTTTTTCCCAGGACTTCATTAAAGTAAATGAGTGTTTTTGCCCGTCTGATTTAAACCTCGCCGCCTTCCGATAAGGCGACGTGTGAAGTCTCTGCTCTCAGGATATCAGTCCTCGTGCTCCTGACAGTGTCATTATCCCACTGCTTCTGTTTGATGGCTCCCAATAAGACCCTTTCAAAGACTCCTGGGTAGTTGCAGTAGTGCAGCATTTAATGAACAATGTTGCTAACAGGAAGTGTGAAGGCAGTTGTAAAAAGGGGGAAGGGACGGACGAAAAGGTATGGCTGTAATTACCTACTTGTTGTTGGTCTCGACGGGCTCTGTGTAAAGACGACAGCCGGCAGCGACAAATGCTATACAAGTTTTGTTGTAAAATCTTGCAGGGTTGTACATATTTTTTTTTTGTTGTTCAGTATAAATAATTGAGCACTTGTATGGATCTTAAAAAAATTAGGTGCCCAGACTGTTTCTAAAGTGCATTTGCAAGGCTGTTTGTCAGCATGCTTTTAGTTTTTCTATTGAATGCTGGGTTTTTTTGGGATAAAAGATGCAATGCTGAAATTACACTAGATAGTGAGATGATACCTTTTCAAGTACACGAGAGCTGATTCTGAAACATTGTGTTATTTCTAATGGAGATTATGGTGTTTTACTCAGCATGATTGGATGGGCACAGTGGGGGTCTTGTTAGTGCTGTCAAGTGTTTGTGTCTCTTAAAAATGTGTCCTGAAACCATCTCAAGAAAATGTCATGTGGGGTTATTTCTATTTTCTGGCGATAAGATACGCCGCTGTTTTCATACCAAATGAAAAGTGTCTGTAGAAGGGAAAAGGCTGATTAACTCATTACAAAGCTGAATGTATAATTAATGCACAATTATGCAGATTTTATTACTTTTTGTACCGTCCCTCCCCACAAAGAATTAAATACATTTTATTGAAAGTTTAATTATTTACAAGAGCAGAGATGGTTTCACACAGTGTAGTCAGAGAAATCCGTCTCCTGCACTGATCTGAATCAGTGAATTTTTATTGCAATTAAACAAGTTTTGTCTTCCGTGTGCGGACAAATTCATCTTTTATTGAAGATGAGGTATGAAATCATGCAATTTTCATTAGTGGCACTTGCTAAGGCAATCACAACTTTGAATAATCACAACACTTCATGTTTCCCACTTGTGACTGTCATCTTATTGTAAAATTCTTCTAGGAATTATCCCAAGACCTAAGCAAAAACACAGAAAAATTCTTGAACCCACTTAGAAAACCTTAAAGGGGAAATGAAGGACTCAGTCAAGTTTACATTATTTTGTACATTGGATTCCACTTTATTGAAAATATATTTAAAAACCTCGGTTAATGGAACCATTTAAAAGAAAACGACCTAGACCTAGGGCGCCGCCATCTTGGAATATTGCTGTGTCTGACGTCACAGGGTTGGTTCCGTTCCCTCAGCTGAACAGATACAGTGGAAGTAATGGACACATTACAATTACAATGTAACTTGCTCACCTAATGTTTACATTTGTAATATTTATATTATTTGCTAATTAATGTGGAACATTTTCAGTCAAGGGCGCATGCTTTCAGAGCCTTTCTGAATGAATGAAGGAAATATGCTGTTTTCCAACAAGGCAACCCAGGGTGCTGAATTATAATTGACTAAACTGGCATCGTGCAGGTTAAATTTACCTAAACAAAGACAGCGTTCCGGCACGGAAAAAACATTTTCAAAGCAGAATATCTGACTTCAGCACTGTTTTTCAGTTAAACAAGTGTGTTCACTTAGGATGTTTCTTAAATATCTGCACACATATTATGGTAATTTTATGCTTTAGAAGAGTCAAAAACGTACATACAGCACCTTTAAAGCACCTTAGCAACACCTCAGAAAAACAGCTAACAAGACCCCATATTTAAAATACACATATTTCAAAATCTTCAGCAGTGACACATTTTCCTCAATCCATTTCTATCTGCATTTGCTAGCGGAGTTAAACAGACAATGATAAAGGTCCTGTTATGAGATTTGAATTATTAAAAGGCTTGATATCGGATGCTGATTATCTCTGAATTTATTTGCATTCATTTGATGAATTTCAGCATCGAGTGAATTCAAATGCATCCAACAGCGCTCTGTCAAGATGATCTCATGATCCATTTCCCTGTTTCCTCGCCTACGGCCTGGTCAGGAAGTCCTGCATAATCCCAAATTTCAGTTACCGATTCTGTTTGAAACAGCAGCAGATGATGCTAATGACGAGAGGGGTCGTGACCTCTGCAGCTGATGAGGTCATTTAGACCTGGAGGCAACAGCAGCTGCCGTCAATGTTCCAGGATGAAACACAACCACTACTGCGTCCCCATTTGTGCACTTATCCCATGCCCTAAAAGTATGTACTCATATTAAAAAAGAAAAAGACATACAGTGCTGAACATAAATAAGTACACCCCATTTTGAAAATGTATATTTTTATCCATTTCTCAGTGAATATAGGTCATATATTTTGGTGCTTTTAAACAAAACAGATTTATTAAATGTATATATTTATTAAAATAATATTTTAATCCCCAACATCTTTAGAAATAAAAGATAATGCATTTAAAATCAAGCAAAATACTGCAAAACAAAATACATTTATACCTTTTTTTTGCTTCTCTTGAATTTTGCTCTTTTTTCATTTTTAATCTAACATTATTCCTAGCATACACATTTGGGTGTACTAATTTTGGAACATTATTTTGTTAGATAAGCTCCAGATTTGTCTTCAGTACTGACTAATTTAATGTATATTTACAAATATAATATTGTAAAGCTTCTTATAGAAATTATTAATTTAAATGTGAGATTTGTGAGGGTTGTATTCATATAGGCTGAGCACTGTCCTTTTGAGTGTGTAACAGAAGAGTAGACAACCTTTGAGACATATATATTCATAAATAACAGGCTGCCTTATTGCTTATGTGCCAATATGACAAATCCAACCCAGGTTCATTCTGATTACGTACCCCTATATACATTCCAGGAGAGCGCCAAATACATCCCAGGAGCAACGTTTTTTTTTTTTTTTTTTGCATTTTTTGTTTTCGCAAATCCACTAGAGGGCGCTGTGTATGCTTTTTCAGATCTGAAATTTCTCTCACAAGTGCCATTCAAGCCTGCTGTTTTTGCATAAATCCACTAGAGGCCGCTGTCGACTGACACTGACTGAACAACAAACTGACTGACTGACCGATCGACCAATCCCATCCACCCTCCCTCTTCCCTAAACCCAACCAATAGTGTTTCAAAAAGCACAGATTGACCTTTCTTGAATAGAATTGAAAATGTATAACAGGAAATCTTGGAAAATGCTAATATTAGCCTGATAGCAATGAAAACCTATGTTGTTCTGTGCAAATTGGCATTCAAAGCCACGCCCCTTGAATGCACACTAGGCAGCATCACTACAATACATCATGTAACATTCACAAGAGCTGGTGACAAAATAATTTCTACACAAATAGGGTGTGTAGAGGTATGCGATTGCACATTTTGACAGGCAGGTAGGAGAGCCTATCATAATGTTCGGCCCTAACATTTTGATTGGACAAACGTTTCTTGTTCCTATGACTTCCACAGAATATTAAAATACATGTAAATACACTTGGACAACTTAAATGAATGATTGCTATCAGGATGTGAAGACACTCAACTAGCATAACAAAAATAATCTTTGAAACAATCACTTATTGCTATTATAACCTCGACGCACCTGCCATTTTTGCAGTTTTTCTACAAACTTTTAACCATTATTTGTAGTTCTAGTGAAATTCACATCCAATGCACAATATGTTGTGAGCAATATTAGCTGTTACGTTGTGCTCAGATCTACACTCCACTTCACTTTCTACCTTAAATAGAAGGAATACTCATTTAAACAGCTTATTAAAATTCTGACACACTAATACTAGTGTTTAAAGTGATAGATGAGTGATATACAATATGTCTTATTTACTTACCTTTATGTTGATCCGAATGAATCTGCTGTCTCAGATTTAATTGTACATGGAAAAGAGCAGCTTGCACATTCTTTCATGATTCCTTGTGTTTTGTAGAGTTGAGTTTATTGCCTTTGGTGGTGTTGTGCAGACTCACACTGTGCTGGATGGAGTGTCATTACAGGCTTGATTGGTTTTGGGAAGGAAGATGATTTTTGCTGCGAGTCATTTATTTAGCAGCAGGTGATCTAAAACGAGCCCTGTCGAGGAGGGTCATCCTGGAGGAGGAAAAACAAAGCATGGGTTAAACTTTTAAAATATTAGTAAACAGATTAAATAGTTTAGGTGGCCCACTTCTGTGAATAAATGTCATGAAGGAAAGAAAAAGCGGGAAAATTTTCCTATATATATGTTTACATTTAGAGATCAATGTACTGTACAATTCAAAGGTCAGTACAGCATTATTAAAACACAAGAACACATTGTTGTTTGCCAGTGTACAGCCATTTTACTGTAATTGGAGTGTTACATTTTTTAAAACACATTTAAAATAGTGTTAGTCAAAAAATGGAGGTTGGATTTTTTTCATGCATATCTATTAGATTTAGCAATGCCCCAACAATAAAATTGACACGTTAGAAACCACTCAGAACACCTAAGAAACACCCTAGTAACATGCTACACCATTGCAACACATTTAAAATAGCATAGAAACATGCTAGAAGCTACTCAGAAAACCTCAGCAATACCATGGCAACTTTAGAAACTCCTCAACAACAGAATAGAAACATGTTAGAGAAACCACACAAAAACTCTTAGCAACAACCTAGTTTCACATTAGACTTAGAAACACCCTGACAATAACCTAGAAACATATTGGAAACAATTCAGAACACCTAAGCAACACCCTAGGAACATGCACACCTTAGAAACACACTGACAACAGCCTAGAAACATTTTGGAAACAATTCAGAACACCTAAGCAACACCCTAGGAACATGCACACCTTAGTGACACCCTGACAACAGCCTGGAAACATATTGAAAACAATTCAGAACACCTAAGCAACACCCTAGTAACATGATACTCCTTAACAACACCTTTATAACAGCATAGAATCATGTTAGAAACCACTCAGAACACCTTAGCAACACCCTAGTAACATGTCAGACTTAGCAACACCTGACATCAGCCTAGAAACATATTGCAAACAACTAAGAATACTTAGAGAACATCCAAGTAACATGCTACATATTAGCAACACCTTAACAACAGCATAGAAACATGCAAGAAGCTATTTGGAAAACATTAGCAACACCCTAGTAATGTTATAGACTTTAGAAACACTTCGTCAATTGAATGAAAACAATCAAAACACCTAAGCAACACCATAGTAACATGCTACACTTTAGCAACACCTTTACAACAGCATTGACTAGAAGGACTTTATCAAAGCCTTGACTCTTAAAACTCCTTATCAACATCCTGGTTACACGCTAAACTTAGCAACACCCTGACAACAGCCTAGAAACATGTTGGAAACAAATCAGAACACCTAAGCAACACCCTAGTAACATGCTACACCTTAGCAACACCTTTACAACAGTATAGAAAATGCTAGAATATACTCAGAAAACCTTAGCAACACCCAAGCAACTTGATGGACTTTAGCAACACCTCTACACCAAAATAGAAACATGTCAGAAATTACTCAGAACTTCTTAGCAACACCCTAGTTACACGCTAGACTTAGAAACACCCTGACAACAGCCTAGAAACAAATTGGAAACAAATCAGAAACACCAAACAACAGCCTAGAAACATGCTATACATTAGCAACACCTTTACAACAGCATAGAAACATGCTAGACCTACCAAAGTAATGGACTTTAGCAACGCTTTGACAACAAAACAGAAACATGTTAGAAACCATTCAGAACACCTAAGCAACACTCTAGTAACATGCCAAACTTAGCAACACCAGACAAAAGCCTAGAAACATATTAGAAACAACTCAGAACACCTAAGCAATACCCTAGTAACATGCTACACCTTAGCAACAGCATAGAAACATGCTAGACCTACTAACCTAATTGACTTTAGCAACGCCTTGACAACCGAACAGAAACATGTTAGAAACCACTCAAAACTCTTTAGCAACACCCTAGTTACACGCTAGATTTAGCAATACCCAGACAACAGCCTACAAAAAACAAAGAACATATTGGAAACAAATCAGAACTTCTAAGCAACACTCTAGTAATATGCTACACCTTAGCAACACCTTTACAACAGCATAGAAACATTCTAGAAACTACTCAAAAAACATTAGTAATACTATAAAACCCATAGCAGCATGTCCTAGAAATCCCTCAGAACACCTTAGCAGCACCTAAGCAACATGCTAGAATTAAGCACACCCTGACAACAGCATAGAAACATGATATAAACTACTCAGAACACCTTAGCAACACATTAGACTTTAGCAACACATTCACAACACCATAGAAATTTAATAAACTTTTCAGAAAACGTTAGGAATACCATAGCAACTAGCTGGACTAAACAACACCCTAGAAACATATATGAAACGAATCTGAACACCCAAGCAACACCCTAGTAACATGCTACACCTTAGCAACACATTTACAACAGCATAGAAACACGCTAGAAGCTACTCAGAAAACCTTAGCAATACCCTAGCAACTTGATGGGCTTTGGCAAAGCCTTGACAACAGAATAGAAACATGCTAGAGAAACCATTCAAAACTCCTTAGCAACACCCTTGTTACATGCTAGACATTAGCAACACTCTGACAACTCTAGCAAATTGATGGACTTTAACACCTCAACAACAGATTATAAACATGTTGAACCACTCAAAACTCTTAGCAACACCCTAGTTACATGCTAGACTTAGCAACACCCTGACAACAGCCTAGAAACACATTGGAAACAAATCAGAACACCTAAGCAACAACCTAGTAACATGCTACACCTTAGCAACACCTATACAACAATATAGAAACATGCTAGAAACTACTCAGAACACCTTAGCAACAGAACAGAAACATGTTAGAAGCTACCTCAGAACACCTAAGCAACAATCTAGAATTAAGCACACCCTGACAACAGCATAGAAACATGCTAGAACTACTCAAAACACCTTAGCAACACCCTAGTAACATGCTACACCTTAGCAACACCTTTACAATAGCAAAGAAACACGCTAGAAAGTACTCAGAAAACATTAGCAATACCATAAAAGCCATAGCAATGTCCTAGAAATCCCCCAGAACAACTTAGCAACACCTACGGTAAGCAACATGCTAGAATTAAGCACACCCTGACAACAGTATAAAACATGTTAAAAACTATGTGGAACACCTAAGAAACACCCTAGCAACACATTGGACTTTAGCAACACATTCATAACAACATTGAAATGTAATAAACTTCTTGGAAAACCATAGGAATACCCTAGCAACAAGCTGGACTAGACAACAGCCTAGAAACATATTGGAAACAAATCAGAACACCCTAAGCAACACCCTAGTAACATGCTAGCAACACCTTTAGAACAGCATATAAACATGCTAGAAGCTACTCAGAAAACCTTAGCAATACCATACAAACCATAGCAATGTCCTAGAAATCCCCCAGAACACCTACGCAACATTTAAGCACACTCTGACAACAGCATAGAAACAGGCTAGAACTACTCAGAACACCTTAGCAACACCCTAGCAACACATTATACTTTAGAAACACCCTCACAACACTTTAGAAAGGCAATAAACTTCTCAGTGAACCTCTGGAATACCCTAGCAACTAGCTGGACTTTAGCAACACCTCGACAACAGCATCAAAAAAATCCAGAAACAACTCAGAACATCTTAGCAACATCCTAGCAACAAAAAAACTAATAATAACTCAGTGTTTCACAAGAGAAAGCAACACAAGAGCTGAAGAATGACTGTTGAGGAATGAGGAGTTTTATGGTTTCCTCTAAATTAATCTGCTTGGAAGAGCAAAGATGAAGAAAAAAAGTAAACACTGACAACAAAAAGCAGAAGCCAAGCATGTTCTGCGAAAACTTGAGGGATAGCAGAAATCGCCATGACAACAGGATTAGATTAGAGGGGGTAATGTGATCTGTGATGTGATTAGTTTAGATAATATCTGATTAGATGTGATTAAAACAGATGAGATTACAATTGCATTAGATTCTGATACCACACCATCGCACTATAGTTGACTTGGCTGCTGATGAAGGGTAGACAATTTAAAAACTATGGAATTACATGAAATAAAATCAGTCCTAATCGGTGGAAGGCACACATTCCTCCAGAATCAGTAATTATAATAATTGGAAATTAAAGGGTGTGAGAGAATTTTCATATCACTTTATTTATTTATTGAACATACCGGTAGATCATTTAAAATGTAATTTCATTTACTGCTGCATAGGTTGTAAATTATATTTCTCATTTTGTTAAAAAAAATCAGCATTAACTCGCTTACAGCAGAGGGGAAGTGCTCTGCCACCTTTTAGGCAATGACACTCAGTCCCAGATGCAGGCTTTTTGTTTTATTTTTATTCTAATAACCTGAGCCATAAATTACATTTTTCCAACTGAGTCAAAGGAAAATGTCATAATACTGATTTACTAACTGCTCCACAAAATAAAACATTGTTTTAGGACAGGGGTTCCCAAACTTTTCAGCCTGCAACCCCCAAAGTAACAATTCCAGTGACTCGCGACCCACAATATCCTCTGAGGTGTAAATAAATGTATAAACCTTGCACACAACAGTGCACACTCACCAATAGGCCTAAGTCTATTTATCATTTAATTTTGGAGAACACGGAGATATTTAATGTATGCGAGTGCCGTAAAGGTGTCAAAAAGTTTAACCTGGTGCCATACAATCAATCTGCTGCATCTGACGCTATTGCTGTGTCTTTACCATAATGTAATCACCCCAGGGGTCGCAAAAAAATAAAATAAAATAAATAAATAAATAAAAATAAAATCAAAAGGCTGATGGCTTTTTATTTGCATGTTGTTTTTTTCATTCATTTATTTTCTTTTCGGCTTAGTCCCTTTATTTATCAGGGGTTGCCACAGCGGAATGAACCACCAACTTATTCAGCATATGTTTAAGTAGCAGGTGCCCTTCCAGCCCCAACCCAGTACTGGGAAACACCCAAACACTCTTGCATTCACACACATACACTACGGCCAATTTAGCTTACCCAATTCACCTATACCGCATGTCTTTGGACTTGTGGGGCAAACTGGAGCACCCGGAGGAAACCCACGCCAACACGGGGAGAACATGCAAACTCCACACACAAAATGCAAACTGACCCAGCCGAGGCTCGAACCAGTGACCTTCCTGCTGTAAGGCAACAGTGCTACCCACTGAGCCACAATGTTGTTTATTTAATGTTTATTATAACATGTTAACCATGTTACTATTAACTACTGTTTTATTCTTCAGTAGGTTATGGATAAAATATAATAATTCTAATAGTTTAATAAAAACTAATTTTATTTTTGGAAATCACCAAGCAACCCCCCCCCCCCCCCCCCCCCCATTGTTCCATGAACCCCCGGGGGTCCCGACCCCCACTTTGGGAACTACTGTTTTAGGAGCACTTCACTATCAAAACATAAATTAATAGTACAATAAATAAATATATTAACATATTTAATTATATAAAAAACTTAAGAGTACTTACAGTTGAGCTATAAATTGATACAGGCAAATATATTAAAATATTAGACAATATGGGCAAAAGAAGGTCTACCCATTTGTCGAATTATAATCATAATTCATAATACAGTCAAATATAATAGAATGAAAATGGATTATCACTAATTTGTGAATACATTTCATAAGAAAAGGTCAGAATAACATCGTTTCACCCATATTTTGACTTTTAAATTTAATAAATGATTTAAAAACAGATAGTTTGCTTGAATTTAATGTTTTGAAGTATAACAATATAATTTTGTAAGTTTTACATTTGCATTATTTTATTCCACAGATGTGTATCCCAGCAGACACACAAGGATTAATATAGATAAAAAGGATTAATGGGAATTTCACATTTGCAGGTTTCTCAGTAGTGGAAGGCATTATGGTAGGGTAAACTTAGAGCGCAGTGAATTGGAGAGTACAAAAATATTTTTTTTACAATCCCATTTGCTGTATTTTGAAGTTATAATGATACAAACAATGAGATGAAAATGGATTTTTTAATGTGTTTGAATTGTCGAAATTTCACGGTATTGACGTAGTTTCGAATAAGGGAATAATGATAATGGATATGCCATTTTATAAAATAATGTTTTTGAAGGTAAGGGTATTTCTTGTATGGTTAATTATGATTATTGAAATGAAAAAGAGACTGTTGGTAATCATCAAAAACCCATCTAGATAATTGATACAATACAACTAATATATTTTGTAATGTTTTGAACTGTCAAAATTTTATTGTATTGATGTAAATATGTTGTTTACCTATGAAATAATGTCTTTTGAAAGTGAGAGTAAATACATATATATATTTTGTGTGGCTAGTTATGTGCGTTGAGGTGGAGGTAAGACTGTTTTTTATAATTAAATGATTGTCAAACTGTAATATTTCATGTTATGGACTGTTGAATTTACAATGTGTTGGTGCACAATTGGTGTATTCTTTGTGAAATGATATTTTTGAATATGAAGGTAAATAGTCCCTAAGGGGTTAATTATGGAATGTTGAAATGAAAATGAGATTGGTTTGGAGTGATCGTCTAATGACGCAATGTGATTGACTGTGGGATAAAGGGGTGGAGTATGGAATTTGTGTTACACACTGAGGAAGGCATTGTGCCAAAACTTTGTGTTTTCTGAGACACCCGTAAAATGTAAAAATAAAACAGCATGAAGTAAATACTTGATGAGTGCAAATCATTACCCTTTTGAACAATCCTATTTGCTGAAATAATAAAAGAAAACTTCCATGATGGTGCTGTCAAGACTTTCAGAAAAAAAAAATTGTTTGAGACTGATAACGACAGCCAGAAGAGAAAACAATGTCAAATTTACTTTCAGCCCCATAGATGCTGCATTGGAATCACCTCACATGAGCGGTAATTCGTTTTTTGTAATTTAAAGCAAAGATGATGTAATACATAAAGAAATACATGTAAATGTTCATACATTTAAAAAAAAATCTAAATATTAAAAACATTTAAGGATTTAAAATTATGAAGAATGATGATGAATCATCATATCAGTCTTGTGAAAAGGGTCCATTCGGTTAGATTTAGGTTGTGATGTCAGGTGACCAAAATTCAATGTCTAGCCAGCGTCTAAGGACAACATTATTTTAATGTCCAATAACGACGTTGGAATTTGGTTGATTTTAGGTTGTATTGGCGTCAAATACTGACATTTGGTCATCAGGTACAGCAACCAAAATCCAACGTCTGATAGACGTCATTGTGGTAACATCCACACAACATCAAGCTGTAACAACATTAGAGGTTGATATTTGATTGATTTTAGGTTGGACGTTGACATTGACGTCGGCCTGACATTGGATTCTGAAGTCAACCAGATTTTCATTTCCAAACAAAACACAACGTCCCCATGACATTGGGGTACAACATCAATCTGACGTCATGTTGATGCCCTGTGCCTGCTGGGATCTAACAACAAGCTCTAAAGAAGTGCAACTGCAACACACAAGACTATTTTGCATACTTTCTTATACCAAGTTTACTGATAGGAAGCAATGGACTATATTTAGAGCTTCCTACAGTATACCCCATATTCTCTATAAATAAAAGAACTGAACTTTGCACAGAAAAACCGCACACCATTCCTTAGCTTTCCATCTCATTACCCACACCACACACACCCTTTCAGAAAGATTACTTTCCACCCCAGAAAAAAGAGCTGAAATCAAAGGCGCCCCCTTCGCCAGAACAAGTTGCGTCTTTCGCAGGAGGAATTTTCACAGCGGACGCGTCGACCTGAATTCAAACGGATGGCTCGTGCTCTGTCAGAAGCAAACTGCATATTACAGTCTGAGCACATCTGCCGGGCATGTTCAGCCCAAGTCATTACAATTACTGCACACTTCAACGCCTCTGTAAAGAGCTGGATATCCACTTTCTGTGGGTCACTTGAAGTTGCGTCGACGTCCCCCTCCCCCCATCCCCCAAACACACACACACTTTTTACGCTCAGGTAGGCAGGAGGATAATCTGCATCTGTGACAGAGCTCACCTGCATATGTTAACATGCGAAAAATTACACCACACTCATTCAAGTAGGACAGCAATTGGACGGTGTCACATTCCAGCAAGCGGAACAATG
Source organism: Danio tinwini (assembly GCA_903798205.1). NCBI lineage: Eukaryota > Metazoa > Chordata > Actinopteri > Cypriniformes > Danionidae > Danio > Danio tinwini. Next base: position 10,860,464 of record CAIGQZ010032287.1, on the reverse strand, counting down.
CCGATTTCACGACGCAAACTTTAGCCGAGGTGTTAACAGATAAAGCAATTGTTTGAATATTACGCTGCTTAATGTGGTGAAATCCTCAAGGCTTTTTTGGACGTGGCTGTAAATAAACATTGGCGGCGTTGAATGAGAAACAAGAGGGAACTCCTGTGCCAGAAGACAGGCCGACAGAAGTGCGATATTTGTAAAAAGGAATCGCGTCGGCTTTTGCCAAACGCCTGTGAAATTAAATCCAGTTTAACAGATCACGTTGCCTTTCAGCTCATTGTCTGGGTAGATGTGACAAATTTATCACAATTAGGAGTTGGTGGTGCAACCCTGTAATTCACTTCGTCACAGTTCTCCTTTCAGAATGGGTGTAAAACGTGGGCAATTCTCGAGTGTAGAAAAGGAGACACAATACTGTGACTCACGGCAGTGCAGAGCGCAGTGAACACCGATGTGTTCAATATCAGAAAGAAAAAAACTTTAAAACAAAAACAAAGGAGATGTACAGTATGAGCTTTTTACATTATGCGAATAATGTGTTTTATGATGGAATACTGCATGTTATTTCTTTTCCCATAGTTAAAATTTAGGCCAGTTTTTTTATGATTTACAAGTGGGTGCAAGACTGTACACTGTAAAAATATATCGGCTAATGAGCTGGTTTTGTAATTCACTGATGTTTTTCATTTATTTACAGATTTTAAGTGCATTGAAGGACCTTGATCTGTTTTTTGTTTTACTTTTGACATTAAATATTCAACTCTGCAGTTTAACAAAGTGACTTTTACTGAAATTGTTTAAGCTTGAAACAATATATTATATATATTGTAAGAAGTGATATATGTTGAGAGAATTAAGTCTGTAAAAAGTACTAATACCAGGCAGTTTAATACCAAGTTTTTGAACCATAGTTTATTACATCAATTAGGGGCGTTGCTAGACTCATAGCTTTACTGGTGCACGGCCACTCTCAAAAAATATATGAATGAATAAATAATAACAGTTATTATTATTATGGCGATGCAGTGGTGCAGTAGGTAGTCCTGTCGCCTCACAGCAATAAGGTCGTTGGTTTGAGCCTCGGCTGGGTCAGTTGGTGTTTCTGTGTGGAGTTTGCATGTTCTCCCTGTGTTAGCGTGGGTTTCCTCCGGGTGCTCCGGTTTCCCCCACAGTCCAAAGATATGCGGTATAGGTAAATTGGGTAGGCTAAATTGTTCGTAGTGTATGAGTGTAAATGAGTGTGCATGGATGTTTCCCAGTACTGGGTTGCAGCTGGAAGGGCACACGCTACGTAAAACATATACTGGATAAGTTGGCAGTTATTCTGCTGTGGTGAACCCAGATTATTAAAGGGACTAAGCCTAAAAGAAAATGAATGAATAGT
>CAIGQZ010032287.1:10782413-10811095 GCA_903798205.1 Danio tinwini | reverse complement strand
TAATAATAATAATAATAATAATAATAATAATAATAATAATAATAATATTATTATTATTATTATATGTACTATTATTACTATTATTGTTTATTATTAATATTGTAAACAGGTATTATAATTATTACTGTTTTATAATTATAATTAAAAGAATTTTTGTAGTAGTAGTGATACTGTTGTTATATTATAATAATTGTTATTATATTAAAATCGTATTATTATTATTATTATTATTATTATTATTATTATATTTAAAAAATAATATATTTTTATTAGAATTTAATAATACTTTTTATTATTATTATTATTATTATTATTATTATTATTATTATTATTATTATTATTATTATTGTAAACAGTTATTATGATAGTTTTATTATAATAATTATATTATAATTTTAGTAGTAATAGTGATATTGTTGTTGCCATAATATAATAATAATTATAATATTTATTCTTTTTGTTAGATTATAAAAAATAATATATGTTTTTTAGATTCTAATAATTGTATTAATTATTATTATTATTATTATTATTATTCATTCATTCATTCATTCATTCAAGTTCATTCATTCATTTTCTTTTCGGCTTAATCACTTTATTAATCAGGGGTCAACACAGCGGAATGAATCGCCAACTTATCCAGCATACGTTTACGCAACAGATGGCCTTTCAGCCGCAACCCATCACTGGGAAACACCCATACACTCATTCACACACATACACTATGGACAATTTAGCTCATCCAATTCACTTATAGCAAATGTTTTTGAACTGTGGGGGAAACCGGAGCACCCGAGGAAACTCAAGCGAACACGGGGAAAACATGCAAACTCTACACAGAAATGCCAACTGACCCAGTCAAGGCTCGAACCAGCGACCTGCTTGCTGTGAGGCAACAGCAATATCCACTGCGTCCCCCACAACAGAACAGCAAATCATTATTATATCATGTATGATATTATTAATTCATTATTAGAAATAAGTATGAAAGCAAAGATCAGCTTTTGAATCACAAATGACATTCTAAAATATTTTAACATTAAAAAGCAAATATTCAAAATCTAAATAACACTACAGTGAATCTGCACAAGCCTTTCCATCTCCATCATTCTGGATGCAGTTCACAATCAATACAAAAGCAAAACTAAAAAAAAAAAAATAAACTTCAGGCAACATGTCCATGTCAGCGACGATGACCCTCCACCAATAACCCTGCAGCTAGAAACTTTCCAACTCTTTTCCTCCCTCCAATAATTAATGTTACAGTTTTGGAATCCAGACAAAAGCCTGGTTATTGTACTTGGCACAGCTGGGCATCTTTTGCTATGTAAATGAAACAGACTGGAAGGATTGCAGGGGGGCTTGAATCCCCCCACCACACTCCACTGCCACGGGCTGTTTGTATATCTGTTCTGTGCACTACAAGGGGATTTTCTGGTTCCCTGCCAAACAGAAGCCCAGACAGGGAGAGTAAAAAAATAAAGCTAAATACAAACATACAGTATCTCTGTCGCCACACATACATTATTCAAAAAAAATGGGCTTGGGGGGAAAAAAAAGGATGCAATGGACTCGCAAATGAAGTCTGAAAACTGCTGGGAGATCAGTGGCAGTGCTCATGAAACTCACCCAAATCAGGCTGGCATCTGAATAGGATGGAGAGGTGGAAAGTTCTTCCCCAGAGGATGAGGTTATTCTGGGCCGTGAGTGAAGATTTCTTTCCCACACCTACTCACAGACACGAGGATCCTCTGATCGTCCTCGAGCTGTTGCAAAAATAAGCTCTCACTGGATGGACTTAAACACCTTTAGGATAAATATACAGTTGAAGTCAGAATTATTAGCCCTTCTGAATTATTAGCCCACCTGAATAATTTTCCCCAATTTCTGTTTAACACATTTCTAAACATAATAACTCATTTCTAATAACTGATTTCTGTACATTATGTTTTACTAAATATTTTTCAAGATGCTAATATTCAGCTTAAAGTAAGGCTTGGCCGATAAATGATATTATATTGAAGGGCGATAAAATTTATGTCAATAACAATGATAAGCTCTGGACTTTTTCACTCTATATTGATCTAAGAGCCAATCACACAGTGGAAATGTGCAACAATTGGAATCTAAAAGTGTGTTGATATCGAATTTTTGGCCCCCGAGATGTAGAAATTTGAGATGTATCGAATTTTTGAGATGTATCAAATTCAATATATTCTAGATGTATCAAATTTTCAGCCACTGAATATTTATCAGCCAAAAATATGTTATGCCATTCAGGGGCAGATTTAAACAATAAACAAGGTAAGGGGCTGCTTGGGGCCCCAGGAAATCTGGGGGCCCTCAATAAATATCTAGAAGTATAAATTATACCTATAAACTATATATAAAACATCATTTTCCACCATACTTTGTATGGTAAGAGTTACAAATACAATTTTAATGTAATTAAATATTATTTAATTTACTACAATCAAATACCATATTATTATAATAATGTAATGTTATGTAATAATATATTACAAAATAAAATATCCATCATGAGGCAGTGAAGCATAACATTTATAAAATATATATATTTATTTTTTGTTGTTAATTTGTTTTAAGAAAATTAATCATTTAAAATGTCGAAAAAAATATTGAGTGATATAAAAAAAACAGCAATATAAATAAAAATGAAACAAAAGCAAAAAGGGTGTTTTTTCAAGACTTGCTTAGGGCCCCAGAAACACTAAATCTGCCCCTGATGCCATTTAATGGACACTCTAATTATTGTGGCTTCAGTCTTTTTTTTTGTCATTTTTCAGTCATCAGGGGTACTCATTTAAATCTGGAGGCATTAACAATTTATATCAAAATATATATCGCTATCATTCAATATGGAAAATAATTATCGAGATTGCATTTTTGCCATATCGCCCAGCCCTAGCTTAATGTGCAATTTAAGGGCTTAAATAGGTTAATTGGAGTAATTAGGCAAGTCATTGTATAACAATGGTTTGTTCTGTAAACAATCGAAAGAAATATTGCTTAAGGGGGGCTAATAATATTGACTTTAAATGTATTTAAAATAATTAAAAAAACTGCTTTCATTCTAGCTGAAATAAAACAAATAAGACTTTCTCCAAAAGAAAAAACTGTGAAATTTTCCTTGCTCTGTTAAACATCATTTGGGAAACATTTGATGAAGAAAAAAAATTCACAGGAGGGCGAATAGTTTTGACTTCAACTGTAGATTTACTGTTAAGCATCAAATGACGTCATAATGAGACTAATAGTGCTGAGTTTATGTTGAGGTAAAGTTGTTAAAGTTGCTCCTTAATAATATACAGTGCTCAGCATATATGAGTACACCCCACTTTATGGGTAATATATATATTGGTGCATTTAAACAAAACAGATTTATAGAAAGACAATACACTTAAAATTCATGCAAAATATTGCAAAAAAAATACTAACTATATTTCAGCAAAATTATATATATTTTTTGTTTCTCTTGATTTTTGAAAAATGTATTTAATATTTATCCTAGCATATAAATTTAGGTCTACTAGTTTTTAGACCATTATAGTTAGTTATTTTGTTAGATAAGCTCCAGATTTGGCTACAGTACTGACTAAACTAATGTATATGCACAAATATAATATTGTAAAGAATTGAAAATATTAATTTAAATGAGAGATGTGTGGGGGGTGTACTTATATATGCTGAGCACTGTAAAGTATTCTGTGCAAACTCTAAATAGAGGAATCATATTAGCAGCCAATGACTAACAAAGTACAACATTGTTCACAGTCAGTTAAATAGTGCTAATGTTGTTTTGAAGTCATACTGTAACTACATGCTATTTCTGACTGAATATTTAAAAGTACAAGTTGTCACTGTTCAAAAATAAATGTATGTAAAAGGAGTTATATGGTAAAAACCGAACACAACTATAATGGCAATAATAATAGGGAACTAAAAAAAAGAGAAGGAGGGAGAGGAAGAGGGGAGAGAGAAAGAAATTGCTTTATATTTACAATTTCTAGGTATGCGAGTAAAATTAGGGTGACATGGTGGCGCAGTGGGTAGTACTGTCGCCTCACAGCAAGAAGGTCGCTGGTTCGAGTCCCGGCTGGGTCAGTTGGCACTTCTGTGTGGAGTTTGCATGTTCTCCCCGTCTTGGCGTGAGTTTCCACCGGGTGCTCAGATTTCCCCCACAGTTCAAAGACATGTGCTAGAGGTGAATTTGGTAAGCTACATTGTCCGTAGTGTATGTGCGTATGTCCTGGTCCTCCTGGTTGGTGCGTTGGACTAACAGCCCACCTCATAAAAAAAAAAAAAATCTTAGGAAACACCAATATGGTGCGGCTAAATATCAACTTCGATGTAAATGGCCCTGGGAGTATGTAAGTAAATGCTTGAGTAAAATTTTTTATGCTCTATAAACTATACTGATGATGTTGCTTCCTAATTTAAAATGGTCAAGTTTCGCATCTCGCTGAGGTGCAAAGTTCAAGCTTGGTGAACTCTGACCTGCGAAATCGCATCACTTGACTGCGTGAGACCAATCTAGGATTAAAACATGACCGCTCTGAACAGAAATTTAAAACATGGAGCAATCGCTGGCTTTTTTTCGTCTAATCATCTTGTTTAATCCCGCCCCTTTTTGCAGTGTCATTTGACAGAATTTCGCACACAAACTCTAGCGTGACCGCAGCTTGAAAATGTTGCTATTTACCTCACCTGTGGGGCAAGTTGAAACAGACAGAGGGTTCGTTGTAATACGTGCTTATAAAGTCAGATTTCACAGTTAAATTCAGTTTACTTTAGAAGCTATATTTCCTCAGTAATTAACTTATTTTTTATCCAACTGGGCAGAGTGTTTCTTCATTTATTTATCTATTGGATTAACACATTTGGATGTATTTGCATTATTATACAATGCATTTATTTCAATAAAGTATTTTTTTATTATTAAAAAATTCTATTTAAAACATTTTTATATAAAAAGTTCTCAAGGTTACACTCAAAATTCAACTGTTATAGTTAGTTTAATTGGTGTCCAACACTGTGTGGCTTAATTGTAACACCCTGTTACAACTAACCCGCTATGTCGTGTTTTTCTCAAAACTGGCTAGCAGTCACCCTGTGTTTTTTTACATCTTTCAAAATGGTTCCATCTTTTAGCCTAGAAGACGGTAATCACAACAGTATAAGATTTCACTTAGATACTTTCACAGATTTTTTTTTAATAAAAATATAACGACTTTAATAAAAAATACTTTCATGCTGCAAAAATGGTTTCTCCTCTGTTTCTCATTCAAATTTCACCAAACTTTTTCAATAATTGGCAGGAAGACGTCTGCCAACACTGTGGTGAAAACCTCGGAAGCATGCCATGGTTAACGAGTAAATACCTTAAAACACTGTGTTACATTTTACCCCGCGTCACTTTGTGCCCTTTGCTCCCCTAGAAGATCTGTCACGAAAACAAATTCCTCCTGTGTGTGAAGGGAACATACCTGGCAAAAAAGCTCTTTGTGATTCTGATTCAGGGGGGCCAATCCATATAAGCTGAAACGTTTAGAGAACTTTGAAGCACTTTTCCTTTTTAATTATAACATACTTTACAGCTGTTTTTCTTAACCAACTTCCTGGAGGACCACCAATACATGTTTTGGATGTTTCCTTTGTCTGTCCCATTACAGGTGTTTCAATCTCTGCTAATGAGCTGATGATCTGAATCAGGTGTGTTGGGTTAAGGAGACATGGAAAATGTGCAGAGCTGGTGGGCCTCCAGGAACAAAGTTGAGAAACACTGCTGTACAGCATCATAATTCCAGTTTTTAGTGTCACCCCTACTGAAAAAACTGCTTAAACCAGCATAAGCTAGGCCTAGGCTGGTTTAAGCTTGTTTTTTCAGCTGGGACATGCCACTGACACTTCAGAAAACCTTGTATGGGGTAATTGAAAATGCAACTTCACTCTCTGGTAGTAGATAGCGCTAAAATAAACATCTACAAAAATAGGTGTACAAACACTACTTACGTCATACTGGTGTGGTGTACGATGGAAAGTAAATACCATCTGAAATCAGTCAAACTAAGTTTCAGTCTTGTATTCTTTGTAAATTTCGTTCAATATTTATGTAATCATTCAATGTCAGGTCAGTGAACTTCGACGAAGACGAGCTTGAACCTAAAACTGTAGCGCGCATTGAACTACAGGAAGCTAAAGGGTCAAAATGTATGCTTATTACAAAATGCGACCAAAAAAAACGCACTAAGGGCAAGGGGGCAGGGGCCACTTGTACTTTTAGGGGGCACACATTAACATACATCACAAAATACTTAAACAATTATTTGAAGTCTTTTTTTTTCATGCATCACTCTGCAGTCTTCATAAACAATATAAATAACTTCACCTCAAAATAATCTTCCTTGTTAATTTATTTGACAACTTTGTATTGTAATAGAATAACAAATTTCTAACATTCAAGTACATCAAGGCACATTTTTGCACCTGTAAACTTTAACAGACACAGTTGAAGTCAATTTTTGCCCTCAATTTAGTTTAAAATAATGTTCTCCAAGTGATCTTTAACAATGACATTTTTAGACTGGAGTCATAATAAGTCTTATTTCTAATAGTTTATTTCTTCAGTAAAAGCAGATTTTAATTATTTAAAAAATAATAATAATTTTAAGGTCAGTATTAGCCCTAAGAAATATTAAGTGTATTTTATTTTTGATTGTCTAACAAACCAGTTATACAATAACTTGACCAATGATTCTAACTTCCCTACTTAACATAACCTAGTTAAGTCTTTACACTTTAAACTGAATCAAAGACTATAGAATACTTAAAGGGTTTTTGTCTGAATACAAGTCTTGCAAAATAACCAGTAAAATATTATGCACTGACTGTCACCATGGGATAAAAAAGTAGTTATTAGAAATGAGTTAACTATTATGTTTAAAAACGTTTTGTAAATAAATTATGTGTTTGAAGACTCATGGTTTATGTCACGACTGGAATCAAAAATAAATGAAGACAAAACGAAACGAGTTGAATATTCCTTTTACATGAGAGTGGCTGAAAACTAAATTTATCACTACAGTTCTCCGGTTCTCGCCGACTGTTGTAAATTCAAGACTGCATTTCCTAACGTAAAACTCTGTACATGCAATTTCTGATTAATAGCCTATGCAGAGCTGAGGACTTCCTATATTTAACATTTTAAAACCGCTATTGAAAACAAAAGTCTAATATAATCAACAGTAGACATTTTGATAGTTTTTTTTACAACATGAACATGACTGAAGTTGAATCTTATTATTACCTGTGTCAGTTTGGGGGTTAACTGCTGAGGAATGCGGGGAACTGATGCGCGCGACACCGAAAGCGCGCAAGAGAGGCCTCAGTTATATCTCCGCAGTCCTCCACTGATGACTGATTTCGCTTCTCCGTGGCGTCTTGACACAAAACTACGCGTCCCAATTTAGGGGGGCCAAGTTTACCACCCCCCTCCCCTCCAATATTATATAATCAATACTGCATCCACTTAATACAGCTCAATAAAAGCGTGCATAAGTGAAGTCTCAAAATAATTAATTATTAATATTGCATGTATTGGATTCTGATTAAGATCAGACAGAAAGCTTTCCAGTTTTATAACCTACTCTTCAGTCAACAAGAAAAAGACATGCTTGTTAATTTAAAGACATAAAACAGGTTTTATTTTGTCAACAAAAGGAGAGTTACAGTATAAATAGCAACAAGTAAAATGTGATAGTTTCTCTCTTCTATTTGATTAACAGTTTATGTTTCTCAGCAAGATTCATTGATTATCTTTTTAAAATTAAGCCTTATGGGGGTAAGGTTAATGACAGAAAACAGGTTTTATTTTGGTAACAAAAGCACAGACACAGTATAAAGTAGCAAGAAGTAAAATTTGATAGTTTCTTGTATTTGATTAACAGAATGTCTAACATATTTCTCAGTAAGGTTCCTTTGTCTTTTTAAAAAATTTTGTGTTTTATTTTTACCAAGTGAACTCCACCAACTAGTCAATGATTTTAGTTCATTTCATAAGCCAAAATGCTTTATGAAGTGGAGGACACTCATTAATCAACACCACTGCCGAACAGCGAAGTCAAATAAAAAATATGAGGGAAGTGCACCGCCTGCTGGAGGAAGCTGGACAGTGACAAAAGACACATAATCGTCGTGTTAAATTATGAAAAATCTGAACTTTACCTGTTGATTTATTTGCTGAAATTGTGTAGCTCACAATAAACACAAACGGAGTTACAAACCGTATTCAATTAACAGATAACAATAGGGGAATATTTCTCTCTCACTCAAAAAGACCCTCCTGAAACAGTAAGCATAAACACTATGCTAACAGCTTGTGTACAATAAATAATCCCTAACTGTGAGAGAAAATAAATGTGAAGCTAATGAATATGAAAGAGATGAGTAACTGAAAAAAGCTTTTTAAGCTAAAATAATAATAATAATAATAACCACACATGGTTTATCAAATCAATTACATTCATCATTATTAACCACCAAATCTTTTTCGATGAACAGCTGCCAATTGCTCTCGCATGAACTGAAACACTCAATAATCAGCCTGAAAAAGAAAAACAACCAGCAGATATGTTTGACCTCTGAGCAAGAACAGATAGGGAGTTTTCCAATCAGATAATCTTCACTCAAGCAAAAAAATAAAGCTTGTTGATGATAAATTCAGGGGGAAAAAAAAAAAAACACTGATTGACTCTCTAACCGAGATCATTCACAGCCTAGAAGTAACTCAATGTGCAACAATTTGCAAGATTTATTACAGACAGAACTCAACCAAAATTGAGCGACAACCTCGTAGCACACAGATTCTAGTATATTGATACTGAACAGTCTTATAGTGATGCAGAAATGTTAAAAGCAGATTCTATGATGTGCAGCGCCACCAGGCCACCTTCATCCGATCCCAAACAGCCTGCATAGAGTCGATGGCAGGACGCACATCCAGAATGGAGAACTGGTACGAGTCTTTATCAATTTCTCCATCATAGTAGTCAATAACGTAGCGAACTTCTTTTCCACATCGATCTACAATCCAATCATGACGGTCGTATGGCAATTCATATCTAAGAGAAAACACCAGAGAGAGAAATCAAGCATTTTGAGCTTTTTAAACAACTTAATGATTCTTCATATGTACACTTAAAGCCAAAATAACCAGTTTATTACACGGCTCTCTGGAATATTCGATTCTGATTGGTCAAATCACAACATTCCAAGTTATGTTAGACAACTAGAGATGTAACAGTATTAAAATGTTATATATTGACTAAAATATTAAATCACAGTTGTTAAAATTATTATTATTGCTGTTTCCTTTATTTAGCCAGGAGATCACATTGAGACAGCACTGTCTCTTCTTCCAGTGAGACCTGGTCAAGATGGCCGGCAGCACATAAAGTTTCACATAAAACTCACAAAAAAGACCACAATTACAAAATCACCATGCATAAAAAAATCAGATCATAAAAACAATTACAGGTATCCTTTAAGATCTTGTGCAGAAAATGGCTTAAAGTACTCAGAGTTGGAAGTATATCAAGATTAAGCTGATTTTGCAGGTCATTCCAAGCCCTAGGAGCATAAAAGGAAAAAGCATGTTTGCCAAGTTCTGACAATACCCTTGGGACTGTTAAACGAATACAGGAACCAGATCTAGCATGTTGGTTATTTATGTGAAATGTTAACAAATTAGAAAGATAGGATGGTAATTTACCTAAGAGAGCCTTTAAAATAAGTATAAATGCAATTTTCTCCTTTGATATAAGGATAGCCAATCTAAGGAATCATACAAAATACAGTGATGCGTCCGTGAGTCTGCGCCTGTGACGAAGCGTATTGCTGCATGATAAACAGAATCTAAATTTCTAAGTAGAGTTGTGGCAGCATGCATATATAAATGATCACCATAATCAATTACAGACAGAAATGTACTCTCTATTTATTTCTTACGGGCCTTATAGGGAAAACTATTTTTTGACCAGTATAAGAATCCTAATTTTGGCCTAAGCTTTTTCAATAACTTGTCAATGTGTAAATCAAAGGCTAATCTCTCATCAATCCAAATATCTAGATATTTGTAGGAGCTAACTCTTTCTATTTGTACACCGTTCAATGGCGTAATTGTCTGGTCTGTTACCTTAGTGTGGCCGCGGCTAAAAATCGTATATTTAGTCTTTTTCGAATTTAAAACCAATTTAAAATCCTGCAAAGTACACTGTAATACTTGAAAAGCGTTCTGTAAATACTGTACAGCTTGGTTTAAGGAGTGTGCCGCTGTATATATTATTGTGTCATCTGCATATAAGTGTATTTTAGCTGAATCTATTCCATGACCTAAATCATTAATGTAAATAGAAAATAGCAACGGAGCTAAAACAGATCCTTGGGGAACCCCAGTGTTGACGTTAAAAAAGGTTGAATTATGATTTTCGACTGTCACACATTGAGTGCGTTCTGAAAAATTATTTTCAAACCATTTTAGAGCAGGTTGACTAAAACCTAAGCCTAAGTCTCTATAACATTAGTTTATGATCTACAGAGTCAAAAACTTTAGATAAATCAATAAATACAGCAGCACAGGACTGTTTACGGTCTAAAGATGTCTAGAAAATGACCTCAAAATGTGTCACACACTTATTCCACCGAGTTTTTGCATCTAAAAATGAACAAACAACAACTTAAATTGGCAGCTTTACACAGTTTTGTGGCAAACAACATAAACATGGATCCTTGCATTTTGCTTATGTTTGTATTGTTTCACGTCCATTGCTTATTGTGTGTTTTATAGACATTTCGGTCAAATCACACAACCCTTTTTGGCTTTTATTACGCAGCGTGGATTTGACAAATAATACCTTGAAAAAGTAAATAATACCTTATATTAAAAAAATACCTTGAATCAGAAAATAGGTACATCAGATTTTCTTATTGAAGGTATTATTTGTCAAAACACTCTTGGAAAACACAGAAATACCAGGTTGCTAAATAAAAGCCAAAAAGGTTGTGCGATTTGACCAAAATATCTAATTGCAATTCTTTTTATTGACTGACATTGTTAATTTTGTGCCAAGCTTCAGCTCTGTCTTCTCAATAGAGTGCAGGACACATTTTAAATGACAGGAATACAACATACTTGTATGTATGTGTGTATGTCTATATATACACATACTGTATATTTATATATGCTGCATATATTATAATGAAATATTACAGTACAAGTATATTTAAAAACTGTGTGAAATCAAAATTTACAATGTTTATTTTTCTAGCTCACGTTGTTATTCTTTAGATGAACAATTAATCCGTGAAAGTTAATGCACTGATATAAAAAATGCTGTTTTGGTGAACTACAATCAAAGCCTGATCATGTGCCTCCGCATTTAGAGTGATGATCTTTTTCTGATGACATCAGTTTGATGCGTCATCAACAATATTAACCACGCCCCTTTTACAGTTAGTGTACTATGAAGAAATGAAGTACAAAGAGAAAGCCCCGCCCCCCTACTCAATATTCAGTTTCAGCTAAAAGTATACAAACATACTGAAATAAAAGTCTTAGCAACTCCCGGTTCACACAGACTTCGTGGAAAGAAAAAAAAAAAAAAAAAAAAAAAGTATGGTGTCTGAATAATTCTAGGTTTGTGTAATTACATCTCACCCCATCCAGTGACGTATTCTGGCTCTGGGAGAAAACTCTTTGGCTTTTCCTCCGAATCTCTTCAGAGATGGACCGCATGGACATTCACTGCAAGAAACAAGCATGTGTTTTAAACTCACTGCAGTCCAGTGTGTTATGATTGTATTTGTGTATTTGGTGGTTTGTAAAAGCAAAGATTACACTGTCACAAATTCTCAAATGACAAACAGAAGGCGACTAATGCGATATCATCGCCTCGTTTATCAAGCAACAGGGCTGTAGTAGAGGTGAAGATGAAGCCGCTTTTGTGTAATTAAAAAGTGTTTGGTTACTTCATTATCATTCGCCAATAGTTGTCCTGTGAAATACTGCCGCCTCACAGCAAGGTGGTCGCTGGTTCGAGTCCCAGCTAGGTCAGTTGGCATTTCCGTGTGGAGTTTTCATGTTCTCCCCGTGTTAGTGTGGGTTTCCTCCGTGTTTCCCCCACAGTCCAAAGACATGCGCTATTGGTGAATTGGACTACTAAATTGGCCGTAGTGAAAGTGTGTGAATGTGAGTGTATGGGTGTTTCCCGGTACTGGGTTGCAGCAGGAAGGGCATCTGCTGTGTAAAACATATGCTGGATAAGTTGGCGATTCATTCCGCTGTGGCGACCCCTGATGAACAAAGTGACTAAGCCGAATGAAAATTATTGAATATTTCAAAAGGTCATGATCTGCACTTGTTAAATAATTACTTTATATTTCTTTATTTTGCATTCGTTAAAGATAGAACACACAAACGTTTCGACTAATGCCTTCCTTAGTGTGTGAAACTATTTTCTCAATCCACCCTCTTATTCCATAGTCAATCACATTACGCCATTAACAGAATAACTACTCAATAGTTCAAAACAATCCAATCTCATTTTATTTCATATTTAGCTAACATAAGGAATGTCTCCTCCACCTACAAAAACACTGTCTACATATTTAGAGGTCAGCTTTATTCATAGATTCACATATAAATCATCACTCACTCACTCACCCACTCATTCATTCATATCTTGGCCAACTAATACAATAAAATCCCAACAATCCGCAACATTGAAAATACATTTTCAAATTTTATTATTGTTTTATTTTAAATACGTTTAAGATCATAATTTATTCCAGTGATGTTTGATGAACAGGAAGTTCAAAAGAGAACCATTCAAAATAGAACCGACCGATTTAAAGCAGCCATTGCAAATTAAATTTATAATGTATTTTAAAGAGGAAAACTGCACTGAAACACACAAATGATAAATCAAAGTGCTATTTTTGGATTATCCAAAAACTTTATTTTTTATTATTATTTTTGTTGACAACAGATTTATATATTTGTATGACAGATTTTAGATTTTCAAGCACACATCATATGTGGTTTATTTATCATATGTGTAATTACAACCAATTCTTTGCAGTTCAATAAATCACTCTAAATCATAAATCACAATCTTAGCCTTACTTATAAAATAATAAAACAAGTTGCTGGTAAACTGGCTTGTAACACTTTCCCTTATACTTAAAGGTGTTGTATGTAAGTTTTTGACTCTTCTAAAACATAAAAAATACCATATGCTTGCAGATATTTAAGAAACATGCTAAGTGAACATACTTGTTTATCAGAAAAACAATGCTGAAGTCAGATATTCTGTTTTGAAAATGTCTTTTCTGTGCCGGAATACTGTCTATGTTTATGTTCTTTTAACCCGCACAATGCCAGTTTAGCCAATTATATTTCAGCAATGCGAGTTGCCTTGGTGGAAAACAGCGTATTTCATTCATTCATTCAGAAAGGCTCTGAAAGCATGCGTCTGCGACCAAAATGCGACCAAAATGCAACCTTATGTGGACAGTAGACTCCAAAATGAGACAGATTCAGTTCCACATGAGGTTATTAATTAGTAAAAAATATAAATATTACAAACATAAACATTAGGTGAGCAGGTTACATTGTAACCACATGTTCTAAAAACACGCTTTATTAGGAGATACTTAGTGATGAGCAATTTGGCCATTTGCACCAGACGAAACACGACAGAAATTTAAACAAAGCCTTTCAGTAGCACAAAATATGCACTCACTCACGAAACGGTAAGGTTTATAATCTATTTAATACAAATTATCCCTATTTAACATTATTAAATGTAGATGCTGAATCACGTGTTTAGTTCTAAAGTTAAATTTCAAACGGTTTATTGTATTTTCAAGATCTGAGGTGAACTATTTGCTGCTGCATTCAGTATATAGCAATACATGTCGTCATGTAAAATGGCATTTAAACTTGCATTGTTAGCATTTAGCACTGACTAAAGCACATGAGGTTTACCTGAGGTGATCACGATCATAGTTTTCTGTTGTTCATCTGTGAGAAATAGAAGCCGTTTCTAATATATCAATTCGAGGTGATGGTTTTAACCAAAACTCCTTTTAACATGGAAAATATTCCTTCTATCGGGTGCCCTTGCTTTTATTTAAAACACGGTTTAAATGATTCGCTCCTGTACTCAATCTGGCAACCCGCGCTTCAGTTTATTTTGATCCAGGAGTGCAATACCTAGTTCAACCACTGGGTGTCAAACCTGCATACTGCACCTTTAACAATTCTGATTTTTACATGTATTAAAGTAATCAATATATTACAGAAATTTCTTTTTAGGGTGTTTGAGTTTCTTCTGCTGAACTCAAAAGAAGATGTTTTGAAGAATGTTGAAAACTGGTAACCATTGACTTCCATAGTATTTGTTTTTCCAACTATGAATGTCAATGGTTACCACTTTACAACATTCTTCAAAACATCTTTCGTGTTCAACATAAAGAAGAAACTTAAAAAGTGTGGAACCACTTGAGGGAGAGTAAACAGTGAGTAAATGTTAATTTTTGGGTGAACTATCCCTTTATTTTTAAGACCTGTATGAGAATAAGTCACCTGGCATGTAGTGCTTCCCATTTCAGGATTTCCTGCCAGGCTTGATCGTTGTTACGGTTGTGGATCTGGATTATATTAGACATGTCTTCAGGAGCAAGACTGTCATCCTTCCAACGCCACCTATCAAAACAACAGCATGTTATACATCATAAATATATTACAAAATTCAACAATAGCATGCTAACTAGCTATTAGACAGCTATTAACTAGCTACTAGACAGCATTTTAAGAAATCTTAGTCACACTCCTGACATTAAAGGGTTTGTTCACCTAAAATTGAAAATTACTCAGATTCTTTTTTCAATCCTCTGAGATTTTTGTTGGTCATCAGAACACAAATTAAATATTATAAATGAAATAGAAAGCAATGTAAACACTGTAAGAAAAACTGTAAATATAACACTGTTCACCTATATCTTTTCTACCGCATCAAGTCAGGGTGAGCATTTTATGAAGCAAAATTATTTTGATAGTTTTTGGCTCACAACATTATACATGGAGCTTCATATGTAACTAGACTCCAATTGAAAACCTGAAAATAACTTTTTTGAAATGTATTGCATTTAAAATGATAAAGGATAAACATTTATTTTACAGCTTAACTTGCAAATTTGTATATGCACAAATGCTATTAAACCAGGCTGAAGCTCAAATTATTTTTATTTAAATAAATATTTTAAAAGGCACTTTTACAAAGATTTACTAAAAATCATAAAGACTGAACAGAGGTGCTACATGTCTAACAGTGCTAAAGAATTCATAAAAGAGATACCAACAGTTAAATATTGTGTTAAAATAAATCTTGCATTCAGTGCGGCGCACCCTACACAGTATTGAACCTTTCTGAAGCAATCTGCTAGCTTGGCTGGACCAATCAAGTGAAACAGGGCTTCACTTTAACAAATGATCAGCGTTTGTCACAGTTTGTATACATTGCAAGACTTTTGGATTAGTTTTACACAACATTTAACACCATATTTATATATGAGATATTGACGTTTCACCCAGAATATAGAGAAAGTGATGAGAGGAGTTGAAAAAAGCAATGTTTGTTTCCAGCGAATTTAGGAAAACTTTAAGTCAATTTTAAAATTCATTTAAATACCTTTACTCAATAAACTGGACTACAAAACTTTGTAAGATTATGTTTAATCTGTTCTGTGAAATCAGCTAAAATATAAAATAAAGTGTGAAACTGTGTTTTCACATTATCGGTCTGTAGCTTATGCATGGTGCAACTTCCCGATCAATTCATTAGATAACAGTCAAACCACTGAAGTCACATGGAATTTTTTTTTTCATAAGGGTTTTTGGTTTCTTTTCTGGACTTTAAAAGTGTCTGGGACATTGCAGTCTATGGAGGATTAGGGATTAAAATATCTTAGTTTGAGATTGAAAAGGGGGCGAGACACAGTGGTGCAGTGGGTAGTGATGTTGCCTCACAGCAAGAAGCTCACTGGTTCGAGCCTCGGCTGGGTCAGTTGACATTTCTGTGTGGAGTTTGCATGTTCTCCCCATGTTCACGTGGGTTTCTTTCGAGTGCTCTGGTTTCCCCCACAAGTCCAAAGACATGCACTATAGGTGAATTGGGTAAGCTAAATTGTCCGTAGTGTATGTGTGAGTATGAGAGTGTATGGATGTTTCCCAGTGATGGGTTGCAGCTGGAAGAGCATCCGCTGCATAAACCTCCGCTGTGGCAACCCCAGATTAATAAAGGGACTAAGCCGAAAAGAAAAATGAGTGAATGAATGAATGTGATTGAAAAGACATTCATTCATTCATTTTCCTTTGGCTCAGACCCTTATTTATCAGCAGAACGCCAATTACTTCAGCATATGTTTTACGCAGCGGATGCCCTTCCAGCTGCATCCCAGCACTGGGACACACCCATACACTCATTCACACACATACACTACGGACAATTTAGCTTACCAAATTCACAGATAGCACATGTCTTTAGACTGTGGGGGAAACCAGAGCACCCAGAGAAAACCCTCGCAAACATGAGGAGAACATGCAAACTCCACACAGAAATGCCAACTGGCCAAGCCGGGATTTGAACCAGCAACCTTCTGGCTGTGAGGCGACGGTGCTAACCACTGAGCTACCATGCCACCTATTGAAAAGCCATGAGGGTGAGTAATTAATCAAATAATAAGCATTTTTTGGCGAACATCCTTTAAAGGTACATTTACACAACATTTTCAACTAAAAACAGAAAATACGTTTACTTTGGACATTCATTACATGGAAAAATGTTCTTTATTGTTTAAAAATGATACCGTTTTAATAAGTGTTTGGTTTATAGGCATGAGCATTTGTTAATTAAAACAACAATGGCAGACTACCTCTAAATGACAACACTTATATTGTAAGCATTAGAGAGCATCACAGACTTTTCCGAATCAACAAATCAAAATGGTCTAATTCTCAGCAACGGAGAAAAACATACAATATTTCTTCCTCAATCTGGGTACTAAAGTTACAGCACTGGGGAAAATTCTTGAAACCACGCCATAGAGCACATCACATCTACTGTACCTAGAGCTCTCGCCCCCCAAAAAAAGATAGAAACTCACCCCTTTCTCAGCATGGCGTTCCAGAACATCTGTTCAGAAGGATAGACCCAGTTCTGCTCAGTGCCTGATCGAGGGATTTTAGACTCCTCTCGTTTCACAGACAAGGGAAAGGGCTGGTCTGGAGCAGGCACTTGGTTTGGAGGAGGCATCTGCAGGACACGTAACATTAACACGATAATACATTTACCATTACACCAGAATACTGTAACTACAAGAACCACAGCAGTCATTTAGATTTATCTCAAAGCATATTTACATTTGAAGCTTTAACTGAAACTTAGCTATGAATTTTTGCCGTTATATTTTATGATGGAATTTTTTTTCTAATTGTGTATAGGCGTCACATTTATTTTTTGTTGTACGATATATTGCACCAAAATATAATGTGATAAGCGATAACATTGTCATTTTAAAACCATTTTATGGCACTCATTATATAATGCCAATAACAATATAACATCACAACGCAAGTGCACTCTTCCAAATAACACATAATATTCTATTCTTAAGATTATTTAATTTGATTAGTCATTTTAACAAATTAATAATTAGGCATTGGAATGTGAATGTGATAGTAATTTATAGTACATATGTACTATAGTGTTTTTTAAACCATACAGACACTGACGCCTCTAGTAGAGATAGAGATGTTGCACAATCAGCTAAAATGTTGCTAGGATTATTTATGTATGGGCGATATATATAGCATCACCAAAAATAATTGAGGTCATGTCCATGTGTTGTCAATATATTGACTATTGTGACAGGCCTAATAGTTTAAGAGCTTTGGAAATTATGACATGATCTAATAGTGATTATAACGTATGGACTGAACAAATTAATCACTTTACTCCCTTATTGTCAATTGGAAAGTTTTTGAATCAAGTTTATATGACCGGTTTTTAAAATATTTAATTTTATTTTTTAAAAATACACCTCTTTTTCATACAGTCGGGAAAATAAGTATTGAACATGTCACCATTTTTCTCAGAAAACATCTCTCTAAAGATGCTGTTGACTTGAATTTTTCCCCGGATATTAGTAACAAGCTAAGAAAATGCATATATGCAAAGAGCACAAATCTAATTAGCTTACAAATTAAGTTACGCGTAATAAAATTAAATGACACGGGGGAAAAGCACTGAACACATGAAGAAAGGGAGATGTAGAAAGGCAGTGAAAGCCCAGACAGCAGCTGAAATCTCTCAGTTCTTCAGCAACCCTCTCAGTCTAAATGAATATCAGCTGCTTCAGTCCAACATCTACATTAGCAGGAAGGTGAAGATGAAACCAGAGTGGACATTTCAGCAAGACAATGATTCAAAACACAGCCAAGGAAACTCTCAAATGAAGACTAGACCCACAGAACTATCACAATTTTTACACACTGTTGACGTCTGTGAAAAACTCACACCTGAGCAATTAATGCGACTTCATTCTCTATATGAGAGGTGTCTTTAAGCTGCCATCACCAAAAAGCCTTTTACATAAAGTATTAAATAAATTTCAGTGGTTCAGTTGTTTCTCCTTCTGTCATTGTATTGTTATTACACACAAGTCATTTCTCAGATTTTTTTTGTTTTGTTTTATTTTTATGTGTGTACTGTTTGGGTTTTTATCAAAGTCTGGTTCAATTCCACGTCAACAGCTGCTTTAGAAATATTTTTCCCAGGAAAAATATGACTCGTTCAATACTTATAAATTATAGAATATGTACTAAACAAATATGGGCCACTTTATGAGCCTCCCTGTCAACTCTAAAATCTGGAACGTTTTTTGAATCAAGTTTATTTGATAGGTGTGGGTTTTTTTCGTTATTTTTTTATATAATTAAGGGATTGAGAGATTAAGTTATGCTTTAAACTGTAAAATGCAAAAACTCAATAAAAAAATAATTATATTAGCCAAAAGCATCCACTCATCACCAGCTCACCATATTTGTTGGATCAATGGCTCCTTCTTTGGCCCTCATGGGACATTCGACAAACTCGTAAGCTCTTTCTTGGTGCACAGGAGCGGCTGGCGGCGACTGAGCCTGATGCATTGGGCACTCAGGAGGCGGAGAGCCTGGGTTTGCATTACACATTATCAATTATTACTACTAAAATCCACAATTTATGTAAACAGATGCTGCATGACTCACTTTTGGGAGGCTCCTGATGCATGGGACACCCGGGGGGAGGAGAGGCACCAGCAAAATGAGGAGCGGAAAGCACAGACTCTGCCCGAATTGTAGGAGCAAAACTAGATACGGATGCACCCATGATGAACACCAGTCCTGAAGTGATGGGGGCACTAAAATTAAGACAAGGATTGACATAAAAAATATATATGTATATATAAAGTTTTTTAATCGCTGTTATTTTATGCTTTTGGATAAATTTTTTTTTAAGGATTTATTATTTAATTCATAACAACACACAGAGTTTGGCCGGATGCACCTCAGCCCGAACCAATCGCATGGATGGAGCACACCGTTGTTAACATTAGGAAGAAAACAAATATACTTATGTTTTTTTTTTGTCAAACACTATGGACAACACGAATAAAAATTTAAGACCTCATAAAAACACAATTAAGACTTTTTTTTAATACCCTTTAAGGGCCTTAATTTTCTCATAATTGTTTTATCAACTTTTAATACTTTTAAGACCCCGCGGACACCCTGTGGTAACTGTGGAGGCCATTTCAGTACAGTGAACTCATTGTCATGTACAATGAACCAGTCTGAGATGATTTGCGCTTTATGAGACGGCGCATTATCCTGCAGAAATTAACCACCAAGATGGGTACACTGTGGTCATAAAGGGATGTTCAGCCACAATACTCAGGTACGCTGTGGTGTTGACATGATGCTCAATTGGTACTAATGGGCCCAAAGTGTGCCAAGAAAATTACACCATTACACCACCAGCAGCCTGAACCGTTTATACATGACAGGATGGATCCATGCTTTCTTGTTGTTGAAACCAAATTCTGACCCTACCATCTTAATGTCGCAGCAGAAATTGAGACCCATCAGACCAGGCTACATTTTTCCAATCTGCTGTTGTCCAATTTTGGTGAGCCTGTGCAAATTGTAGCCTCAGTTTCCTGTTCCTAGCTGACAGGAGCGGCACCCGGTGTGGTCTTCTGCTGCTGTAGCCCATCCGCCTCAAGGTTCATAGAGTTGTTACAGACCTCGGTTGTTACAAGTGGTTATTTGAGTTACTGTTGCCTTTTTATCAGCTTAAACCAGTCTGGCCATTCTCCTCTGACCTCTGGCATCAACAAGGCATTTGTACCCACAGAACTGCCGCTCACTAGATATTTTCTCTTTTTCGGACTATTCTCTGCAAACCCTAGAGATGGTTGTGCGTGAAAATCACAGTAGATCAGCAGTGTCTGAAATACTCAGACCAGCCCGTCTGGCACCAACAACCATGCCACGTTCAGTCACTTAAATAATCTTTCTTCCCCATTCTGATGCTCAGTTTGAACTGCAGTAGATCGTCTTGACCATGTCTACGTGCCTAAATGCATTGACTTGCTGCCAGAGTTGCTGAACAGGTGTACCTAATAAAGCGACCGGGAGTGTATAACCCCCAACTCATCATTGCATATCCTGCGATGTGACTATTGCGCGCACGCGCGCACGCACACGCACACACACACACACACACACACACACACACACACACACACACACACACACACACACACACACAGATATCGATGCTGAAACGACAAATTGTACAGCCCTATCCCAGATATTAATGACAAATCACAAGTGAGATAGATATTAATAAATAAAAAAGATCTAACACAAAGCATTCATAAGGATTTACGTGACTTAAATGTTGGGTGTTTATGGTCGTTCTTAATCTCAATTCATTTGTATTGTTTTAATTTTAATTAGATAATTAGACATGTTCAGAACAACCTTCCAGTCGTAAACATTCACTAAACACCAACTCGCATATCACTCTACAAACACCTACTTTAAAACGTAACCAGCTTTTTGGAAATGTTCACAAACTACATTAATGTCTGAATATTGACAAAAATGACAAACTCACCTTTCAGTGTCTCTTATGTGAGGAGTACGGGACGCTCCGCAATGTCAACGTGCACCGCTTCTTCCGCTTCATCCAGCATGCACCGCGTGAGGGGCAGGACCAGATAATGACGCAGCTTATGAATATTAACAATGTTGTGCAAGTACTCGATGTCCTGTTGATTGTGTGTTTAAATCTTCTTACAGTCTATGGTTTAAACCAGGGGTCTCAAACTTAAATTGCCAGGGGGCCATTTCAGTGACTGAAAATTCATAGGAGGGCCATTTTCACATTCAAGCACAAGAAAAAAAAGTGACGTAATCGATGCATCTTATTAGGACAACAGGCATGATGTTTATAATTTGTTATTAAAGAACCAGAGCTGAACTTAGATGGAATTAGTCGACAAATTTTCCTAAATAAAAAGTATAATGTTCCTAAGGGCAAAGTTTACTAGGCATCCTTTATTGACCTAATAGACTGGAAAAAAGCCTGGCTATTACCTCATAAGTAGGGCCAGACGGAATCTGCGGACGTTTTTTGCTATTTCTGCGGAGAATTTTGGTAAAAATCTGCGGATTTCTGCGGAATTATTTTGGGAGTATCATAGCTACAACCTTAATATGTTAAATAAAAATAATATCTTTTTAACTTGTGTTTAATGTTTAAAATGCAAATCTAATTAGAATAACTGTAAATAGTTAACTTTAAGTAAATAAACAGAATTAATGATGGGCTAAAAATCTGCGGAAATCTGTGGAAAATCTACAGAAAATCTGCTGAATTCTGCGCGCGCAGATTCCGCGTGGACCAACTCATAAGTAGGCCTACTGCATTCCCAAAAAAACAAAAGAGGTTCATTTTAAAATTCTTCATAAAATATATCCAGTGAATAGCACTTTGGCAAAGTATATGGAGGTTGATAGTTCATGCTCATTTTGTAAAACTGAAGACGAAACCCTGATTCACATATTTTTTTAGTGTGAAAACACAAAAAGCTTTTGGAATAGCTTATATCTCCATATAGGTAATTACATTGCTTCTTCCAGACCCTTTCAACTACAAGTTGTTATTGGTTACTATAAAGGTAAAACTGATATATCAGAGAACTACATTATTAACTTTTTTATTTTGTATGGAAAATATTTTATTCACAAACAAAATTTCTCGAATTCGCAGCTTTCTTTTTTACATTTGATGTACAAACAATCGATGTATTCATAAAATCTCTTAGACTGGTTAAAAACAAGAAAAGTGATAGATTCTTGAATTATTATGATAATTATTTTGGAAATATCACGGATACATAAGTCCCGCTTTCCTCTTGCTGTATTTGTGTTAAGTATCTCTGTTTAACTTATTTTAATTTTTTTTATATAATTTTTTTTCTCTTTTGTGTTTTTTTTTATTTATTTAATTTTTTTTTATTATTTATTTTTTTATATGTGTTTATAATATTATTTAACCTGATGTGTTATTATCATTGTTACTATCATTGTCTTTTTTTTGCATAAAATTTGATTTTGTATGTTTGTTATTGAAGTCAATAAAAAAATAAATAAAAACATGATGTTTATAATTCAAAATGCAATCAGAAAATAAGAGCCCTGTTTCAGGAAGATTCCGTTACTGTGCCTTATGTAATGTCATATTGGAATGGATTTGTGAATGATATTTCCTGGAAAAAAGTTTGGTCACTACCCCACAAATATTTTATAACAAATAAAATAAGACAAGTTACCTGATTCATAGATGCTATCCAGACAAGTGTAATCTTAAACGGCTTAAGAATGATATTAACACCAACTGTTCCTTTTGCTTAGTGAATCCTGAAACTTCTCTTCATTTATTTTGGAATTGCCCTCATTCAATGACATTTTGGTGTACTAAGTACTTGGTTTTATAAAACATTATGTGAAGACAAATTTTGAATTTACATTTAAGAATATTATCTTTGGTTTCCATGAATGTGAAAAGGAAAATAATACTTATTTTATAAACTTTTTTTTTTTGGCCAAATTTCATATTCACAAGAGCAAGTTTTGTAAGTGTAAACCTTTTTTTCCTAAATTTAAAATTGAAATGAAAATGTATTTTGAATGTATTGAAGGATCAACAAACTTAAAAGCAATACAAACAAGGACTTTGATGAAGGATTTGGCACTTATCTTGGACTAAATGACTAAAAACCCCTGGATTGTTGTTGTTGTTGTTGTTGTTGTTGTTGTTTGATTCATGACATTTGTTGTTAATGTTTTTCAAGCATTCAATAAATAAAAAATAAAAAAACAAAAAAAACATGATGTTTATAAAAACCAAAGGCTAAATCCTTATCCATTATACTTTTTTTAAATCTTATATGGCAAATTTTTTATTCACAAACAGAAATTCAGAAATAATCACCCATCCTTTGCTCATTTTAGAATAGAATTTAACTCCCTTCTAAAATCACTTCATCTTATTAATTATACAAAACCCTAAGATTCCTGAAATATTATGCAGATGCATTTAAAGAAGATTCTCAATTTGAGTTGCTTTCCTTATGGTTATTTGTTATTTGTTTTAGTGTCAATGTAATTTCCTTCATTTGTTTAATTTTGTTTGTTTCATTTAGTATTTTAGTAATATTTTATTTTTTATTAATACTATAATGCTATTTTTGTTCTCCCTTTCTGTTTAATGGCATTATTTGTATTTGTATGTGATTTTTACATATTTTTCTCATGACTATGTACATTATTGACCTTTAAGCTCTGTCTGTGATCCCTTGGACTTTCTTATGATGTTCTTGTATTGTCAGTTCAAGCAATAAAAAAAAACAAATGTTGTTTATAAGACTGTGATGTTTTTCTTAAACTTTAGAATGATGTTAGTGACGTGTTATTTGAGAAAGAAATGTTAAACACAGGAAATGTTAATTACAGGCTCTCTTTAAAAGATGTAATTTGCTCTTTTGTACACACACACAAAAAAAACATTTGAGTACGTTGTTAATTTCTATATCTTACAAGGTAAATATTTCATCCATAAACAGAAATTTGCGACTTGTATCCCAAATTGCAATATATTTTTTTGAGAAATGGAAACTTTGAAAAAGTCTATAAGGCAAATTAAAAACAAAAAGAATGATTTGATGTTAGATTTCATGGAGGAATTTTTTCAGGTACTAATCCCCACTGTAGTTGATGATTGTGTCCTAAATTATTATTATTATTATTATTATTATTATTATTATTACTATCAATAGTATTTATTTATTTATTTTCCTCGTTGTACTTTGTAATACTCTATTTTATAATTTTTTCCCCCACCTGTTATGTTTTTGCTTTATTATTATTTCTGGTTGTGTCTTTTGCAATTCTGTAATGTTATAGTTTCTGAATTTGTATTAATATCATATGTAATGTTTCAAAACTTATAATAAAAAATGATGTTTATAGTATTGATGACACCAATAATACATTTAAAATCAATTGGCTAAAGAGATGTTTGCTTAGTTCAGACTCTATGTGTTATTTTATTCCTAACAACATATTTAAAAAGATTGGTGGCCTTTTTTTATGAAGTGCAATTACTCTATTGGTAAATTACCTATTAAACTAGCTTAATTTCATCAACAAGCTCTATTAGCCTGGAATCTGACTTACAGCCACAATTTTCTCACCCCACAAAACCATGTTATGGACTAATGTAGACATTAAGATAAATAATAAATGTTTTTTGGGGGGGATAAATGGTTTAACAAAAACATTATTTTTGTTTCTGATCTCTAAATCAGAATCAGTTTTATTGCCAAGTGTGCTTCACACACACAAGAAATTTGTTTTGGCAACAGAAGCTTCCAGTGTACATAAAGTGACGAGTGACAACACAAAATTAAATACAAGAAAGAAAAGGCAATAAACATTAAACATTAAACAGAGATTCAGTTGGTCAAAAAGATCTGGATGTTGAATTGTATGTACAGATATGCTGTAAATATACAGGTTATAAGGTGCTGTGTACAAGTGCGTATGAGAAAGTATTGCACGTTTATTGCACAGTAGGGGAATATTTAACTGTTCATGAGGTAGATGGCCTGAGGAAAGAAACTTTTCCTGTGTCTGGCTGTTTTTGTGCTTGGTGCTCTGTAGCGCCGACCAGACGGTAACAGTTTGAACAGGTAGTGTGCTGGGTGTGAGTCGTCCAGAGTGATTTTACGAGCCCATTTACTCACTCTGGAAGAGTACAGTTCTTGAAGTGTAGGAAGTGTAGTGCCAGTGATTCGTTCAGCAGTCCGGACTATTCGCTGTAGTCTACGGAGGTTGGTTTTGGCAGCTGAGCTGAACCAGACGGTGATTGAAGTGCAGAGGATGGATTGGATGACAGCTGAGTAGAACTGTACGAGCAGCTCCTGTGGCAGGTTGAACTTCCTCAGCTGACGAAGGAAGTACAGTCTCTGCTGGGCTTTCTTTACAATGGAGTCTATGTGAATGTCCCACTTCAGATCCTGAGAGATGGTGGTGCCCAGGAACCTGAATGACTCTACTGCAGCCACAGTGCTGTTCATGATGGTGAGTGGGGGGAGTGCAGGGGGGTTTCTCCTAAAGTCCACTATTATCTCCACTGTTTTGAGCGTGTTCAGCTCCAGGTTGTTGTATTTGAACGTATGAGAGTTGTATAAATATTAATCAATTCCCTGTCCAGTATATGGAATTTAAGTCAATTGTAAAGGCTATATCTTGTAAGGTTCTATAATCGTTCATGGAGGAACATTCAATGGAGGAAAACATGGTTACCATATAAATTCTGTATTCTTATTAAAATAAAAGAGGTGCACTTTAAAATTTTGCACAATATTTACTCATGTAATGCACTTTTATTCAAATATTGTGATGTTACTGATATTTGCACATCTTGTAAGAATGAGTGTGAAGACATTTGTCACTTGTTATTTTCATGCGATGTATTATCACTGTTTTGGAATGATTTACGGTCATACTGCTTTTCTAAGGTTAATATGAGTGGTAATTTGCACCTTAAGGATGTTATGTGTTATTTTGAAAACCGAAACAAGTCGTTAGAAGCCACTATGAACTTATGTCACAAACAGAGGTTCCTTAAAAAAAGTCCAATCTGACTTCTTATGTGAAATAAAACATTTAATGAAATCACTTAGATTAATTGATAATAAGAAATGTGCTTCCTTCTTGAGCAAATATGATGAGATCTTTCAAGCTACTTGAATCTTTATCTCTTTTTCATTGCATTATTTCTTTTTACTTTATTTATTGTATTTTTTTTTATGTATTTTAGTTTGGTTTTGCTCTTTATCTTGTGTATCTAATGTGATTATTGTGTAAAAGAACTGTTCTCTTTTACTGTATTCTAAGTTGTATTATAAAGTTTTGTAAAATAATAAAAAAATAAAACATGATGTTTATAATTTAAGAATTACCTGTCACAAATGAACAAATTAGCACGTTTTTGCTTCAAACTACTGCTGACATACAGTATATCTGTGGCTGTTTAACCTATCTTTTTGACATTTAAATAGTCATAATAATGATAATAATAATAAATATTATTCTGTCCCAACCAACTGTTGCTTTACCAAAAAGTTTAACAGATAGCGCAAGAACATCAGAAACAGTTTCTTCATTGACTTTACTGGCAATTGTTCTGCTTAGTATCTGTCTTTTTTGTAAAACTACAACAAAGAGAGGAAAAGTAAGTATACATTCACATTTACTTTAACATGTTCAGTTCAACCAGCAGTAAAATGTACATAAGTTTTCATAGAAATCTCAATACACATATAAGGAAAATCTATAGATGAATTACCAGTTTGTAAACATTCAGGATGCGCGCGCAGCGTGGTTGCAGGAAAAAAAAAAACAGGAGCGCTGGCATTTACAGCGAGGGAATTACATCCGATGCAGTACAGAGTTTGTTGTTGTCTTAAAAAAAAGTTTTATTGATATATATTATTTACATAATGCTTTCAGCATATTATAACAGCTTGTCAGCCAGTGATAAGCACAGTTATTTGGCAAAATTAACGTTAAAGTGAGCGGCGTTCGTCTGCAGGTCCATTTGTAATAGCACCCACCCAATGGATAATGGATAAGACAAAATAGCCAAGCATCAAGTTAAAGGCCTACAAGTCTTTGGATGCCTACAATTTTGTTCTGTATGGTCATGTGCAAGAAATAATGTTCCATGATTACCAGATTCAAAACTTTGTAGTGCTAAAAACCGAGGTTCTGCCTAGCCAAAGACAAGGAAAGAAACACAGAACTGTACAAGGCCTGGGTAATCATCAACGAGCAAAACAACTGCATTCTGACAGTGAACTGCACCTGACAGCAGGGTATGTGAACATTTTTACATTTCATTCTAAGCATTCAGTACCCGCAGTTTAATTAACCAAATTTAACTGTTTTTGCTGAAATCATTGCTGCAATCAAAAACTAGTAATGTGTGTGATTCAGCTAAGCAGGAACTAACCTGATATAAAGTGAGAACTGCAGTCGAGCATTTATAATTAGGTCCTCACTCCATTCAGCTCCCTTTTAGCCAAAGGCGTCTGCGATCGGCATTAAAAGCAGTGTGGTGTACGATAAAAGTTACGTTTTCTATTTTTCTAATTTGACATCCTACTGCACAAAACGACAAGTTTGCTATTGCAACCGGTCTTTTTTTGCAACTAGGAACCCATGTGACATCATGTGTGACATAGGTTGGTAATTCCTCTATTAAATGAGACCCTTTGAATCGAATATTATCAGAATTATTGTATTTGTCACATTACCAACATAATGTGTAAACCACGAAAAAACGTTTATTCAACAAAATACAGGTGGTATAAAACTGATAATTATCAAATGACCCTTGAATATACAAAAAAAAAAATTGAGCTTTAGTGAAAATCGAGCACTTATGCACATTTAATTTAATGTTTCAATCAGCCACAGAAATAATATGTGCGTTACTCTCGACCGCATGCTCATGCTCGCTGAAATACAGTATTATATAGTGCAGTGCTTTAATCATCTAATAGGTGGAGGTCAAAACCACAAGTGGCTATATGCACAACAATGTTAGGAATTCAAAACATGTTTTGGGGGGCCGGATCCAAGTGTATCTGTTGTACCCAACTGCCAGACGGGGACATAACATGAAAGGGCCTAACTTGAAGTTGGAGGCGTAATTTGAAGTTATCGAGATCCCGAGATCTCACAACGAGATGTTGTTGGCAAGATGGTGGACTTCATCCATTTTGTAATGACAGTTAGAGCGAGTCAAGTATAAAAGCCTTCGCAACTCGCAGCTGTACATTATTAACTGTGATAGTTGGGTTTAGGGTTAGGGTAGGTGTAAACATTATTAACTGTGATGGTTGGGTTAAGGGTTGGGGTA
>CAIGQZ010032287.1:10767469-10779435 GCA_903798205.1 Danio tinwini | reverse complement strand
AGCAAGACCAGCATTGAAACCAGCAAGACCAGCATTGAAACCAGCAAAACCAGCATTGAAACCAGCAAGACCAGCATTGATACCAGCAAGACCAGCATTGAAACCAGCAAAACCAGCATTAAAACCAGCAAGACCAGCATACCAGCACCAAAACATACCTAACCAGCATGCTATTTTTTTTAAACTGCATGGTACAAAAGGATGCTGAAGGAATCAAATAAAGTATGTTTATTTAACCAAAAAAAGGCATTTTGAGTGACTGGATGCAAAGGCAAAAACATAAACTCACATGTATTCCTGTATAACTCGTCCCAATAACAGGCATTCCCCTTCTTAGATCTCAAAATTCAAGTACTTAAGTCTGTTAAAAACAGAAAATCGTTTCCACACAAAACAAAACAATAAAACTCGTCATGCGCTCTCACATCCGAATGCGTGTGCGATTACTCTAGACTATACATGGTGACAATGAATTCATAAAAGCATCTCTGCGTTGTGAAATTCTCTCGTATGCTGTATAGATATTTACTCTGATACATCGACAACGTGTATATCTTTCTGTTAAAAAATAATAAATATGTCGTACAAACATTACCATGCTGTCCCAGTGTGAAACTGGATCAATAAATTAGGTGCGATGCAAGGAAAAGAGTTTTTCGACATTCGAATGAGCTCGGCAAACCCAAGCTCTCGCAATTCCATTTGTCAAAAAAAGCCCCGATAATTTTTAAATTCGGTACTGATTGGATACACTGTACACAAACGTTCATTAAAATAACCGTTGTATGTTCAATAAAATCTCTATGTACAATGCAAACATTCAGAGAACAACATCGCCGCATGCAATTAACTGTACAGTGTGAACAAAGAATTTGTGTGAAAGGGATTTAAATCCGAAGTGAATCTGGAGCGAGTGTAAACCGGTTTAATCAGAATTACCAAGTACAATTCACTGCTTGTATAGAAAATATTTTGGCGACTAAACCCACAGGTTTCATAATTTCCTCAACATAGGCTCATTCTGAAAATGTAGCCCTGTTTAAATTTCTGGAGAGCTACGTATGGCTGCATTTTGTCTTCAAAACAAACACTATGGGGTGGTATGAAATCATTCCTTTTTATGCTAGCAGCTGACCGCTTACCTCCGTAAGGATGGCTTTCCCACTGTTACCAGTTTGCCCAGTGGCTCTCCGCATACAACGGCGACTTGAGATGCAACGAGAATTTGACCGCGCCGACAGGTTTTGAGTCCGGCCAAGAACTATTAACTAACAAGTAAATAAAAAAAATTAACTAACAAGTAAATAACAGGGTGAGAATGTGATAAAATCTGAAAACATGGTAAAAATCTTTCTTTTTCAGGATTGCTTTTGAAAACACTATCGGTTGGGTTTAGGAAGGTAGTGGGTGGGGTATCGGTTGGTTGGTCGGTCAGTCAGTCAACAGCGGCCTCTGGTGGATTTACGCAAGAACATCAGGCGCGAATGGCACTGGCGAGAGAAATTTGAGATCTGAAAAAGCATACACAGCAACCTCTGGTGGATTCGCTAAAACAAAAACTGCAAAAAAAAAAAAAAAAAAAACGTAGCTCCTGGGACGTATTAGGCGCTCTCCAGAAATGAATTTAGAGTTCCGTTTTCAGAATGAGCTTGGGTTGCTTTTCCTCCATTTAAAAAGTCACGAATACAGCATGACGTTGATCTTCCGTCTTCAGTAGAATGATCCGGATGGCAGATTTTCTTCATTTGTAGTGCAGCGCTGTTGTGTGGATAAACCTTTCACAGTCAATAAACGCGGCATTTAGGTAAAAGTTAACATCTTGCTGACCATTGGCACATAGTACAGTGATTGAGAGCGACGGATTGAACTTTTGTTTTTCCCCGACAAATAAATAACGTGGTTTACCAGCCCACAGTTAAATTAAAACCAGCTTCATGCGTTTCAAAATTCAACAGAGTTAAAATACAGTTCAGCCGGTGGATGCGTACAGTGCACTGTTAGCACTTCTGGTGCAGTGTTACCCCCGAAAAAACAAAAACAAATGTCTCTCCAAGCATATAGGATGTCTTTAAGTTTCACCTGTGAAATATTGCTCTGGGGGGTGTTTTTTTATTTTGTTTTTTTGTTCAATCTCCGATCACTACTTCAAAGTGTCCTTGGTTATCCATTTCTAAATAACACAACAACCCAGTCAGTGAGCAAGTCATGTAAAAAGTGAAAATTTGCACTTTTTGTGCCCCCAGCTCAATCTGTTTTTCCATTCTCTTGGCTCTCAGGTTTGGATTTCCGGCTGGATTGCAAGACTTTATAGCAGCCACGAAAGATTTTATGCATCCACATGACGTTCATGATGTCCAGGCAGATGCTAGAGAATATCCAAGCGCTCCGGCCGCCAAATGAGACCCTGTAGAAGGCCTCAGTGCCATACACGGAGCACATCCGGCTGTAGTAAACGGGCATGACGGCAATCCGCACCAGGAAAAACACAGCCGCCATCAGCACACCGTTAGCCATGTTGGGCCTGGAGGATTTGGGGTAACCTAATACTTCAAAGAACCAGCTGGAAAACACAGGTGAGCAAAGTGACATGCTGTCAACATCCATTTGGATCATTTTTTAAAGACAGCATAAGAAAGGCATCTAGACTAAACCCATTTACAGTTAAAGTCAGAATTATTAACGCCC
Organism: Danio tinwini; assembly: GCA_903798205.1. NCBI lineage: Eukaryota > Metazoa > Chordata > Actinopteri > Cypriniformes > Danionidae > Danio > Danio tinwini. The sequence goes on along the minus strand of CAIGQZ010032287.1, from coordinate 10,776,750 downwards.
CTGTATATTTATTTCCCTAATTTCTGTTTAACGGAAATAAGTTGTTTTTTTTAACACATTTCTAAACATAATAGTTTTAATAAGTCATTTCTTTTATCTTTGCCATGATGACAGTACATATTATTTTTACTAGATATTTTTCAAGACACTAGTATTCAGCTTAAAGTGACATTCAAAGGCTTAACTAGGTTAATTAGACAAGTTAGGGTTATTTGACAAGTCATTGTATAACAATGGTTTGTTCTGTAGACAATAAAAATATTGTTTATGGGGCTAATAATATTGACCTTAAAATGCATTTTAAAATATTAAAAACTGCTTTTATTCTAGCCAAAATAAAACAAATAAGACTTTCTCCAGAAGAAAAATTATTATAGGAAATACTGTGAAAATTTCCTTGCTCTGTTACACATAATTTGGGAAATATTTGAAAAGGAAAAAGTAAATAAATCACAGGAGGGCGAATAATTGTGACTTCAACTGTACATAAATACTTTAATATGCAAATATTAATGTTTAGCTCACATTAAGGTAAACAAATTATCAGCCGAGCAAATGTCATTTTATTTTGTTTCTATTGGAATAATTATTATAAATCAAGTAAACATGCAAAAAAAAATTTGTAAGAAAAAAGAAATAAAAAAATGAATTAAATCTATCCTTAAAAACAACAACGGCAACTCAGTGGTACAAAAAATATAGCCCTTTAAAAAATACTAATACAAATGACAAAACAACAACACTAATTAAATAAAACAAAAACCCTTGTAACATTCCACTGCAATAATATTATTGCTTATTAATTTTTTGCCACCCATTAGATCAGCAAACATGTAAAAATGTCCAACACAAATATTAAATAAAAAATATTTTTGTGCACAAAAAAAGGCAGTGAATATTTACTGAGAATGTTAATATTGTTCATTCGGATTTCATGTTAAACTAAACAATTTTTTTTATAATAAAATAATAAAAATAAACTTTTTAAAATAAATGACAACAGCATCTCACAATACAAAAATAAAATAACAAATTTAAAAATACTAATAGAATGCTAATAAAAAAAAACTACAAAATGAAAACAAAAATACAATTCAATCAAAAAAAAAAACAGCCATTAAATTATTGCTTATTATTTTTGCAAAAATGTAACTGTCCAATATAAATATCTTTCTTTTTTTGCACACAAAAAGGCAGGACACATTTACTGTAAGCTAATATCATTAATCCAGATGTCATGTTGTTATTAATAGAAAAAAGTCTACATAGTGTGCCTGAAAAATAACTGGACGGTCAATAAAACACCTACCGTTGGTTAACACAGGGTGTGGAAAACTCTGCAAGCAGACGGAAGTTAGCAAAATAAGGCAACATTCCTTGACCCTGGAAACACAAGGTGAAGAACAAACAAACAATGACACGGACACGAGTTATAGAAAGCACAGCCTCACGAATCAGCTCCAACAACATCTCCCGCTGTCAGAAACGCACACTAATGAGTCTCAAGTTATGATACTGATACTCCCCTCTGAAAGATATAACAAAAACTAAGAAGAAACAGCAGGACAAAATAATAACAGGGTTAACATGGATACTGCTATTCTATAAATACAGGGATTATTTTTAGATCAAATGATCTAAACTCTAAAGTTTGCCATCTAAATTAAGTTTGCCATTTTTAGTAGATACATAAAATAACAAAGTACAAAATAAAAATAAGAAAGACGCAAAATTGCAGAGTTTTATGTATATAGCAGGGGTGTGCAACACCAGAAAATACTGATATTTATTGGTATACTTTTGCTGTTTTTTGGTGTTTTAGGTTGCATCTTTGGCTTGTTTACATTTTGAATAATTTGCCACTTAAATGCTTGATATTTTCCCTCAATAAACCATAAGTTACATAACTATCATTTCTAATATTATTAAACCGGTTTACACTTGAAGCAGTATGTATGAGCAGCTCATGTTTGCTTTGAATTGTTTTTTCACTACTTCATTTGTCCACAAGATGTCTGAATCTGCTCATTGTTTAGGAAAGAGATGCCCAAACTAGGGCTTGTGGGCTAGGCCCTTTAATTTGACCCACCATCCCATCTGAGAAGAGAATGATGGGGAGGGCTGGAGCAAATGCCTTTAGATTGTCATTTATAATTTGATGTGACTTTGTTTGTTTGTTTGTTTGTTTGTTTGTTTGTTTGTTTTATTGCTGAGCTTAAAAAAAGCTAAATAAAATAAATGTTTGAATTAAATGTTGTAAATGAATCAGATTTTTAAATACGGTCACTTGACAATGCAGAAGACTTCGGCAAGCAAATCAGGTGAATTGAAGTACTGATAAAAAACACATATATAAAAATACTGTAAAACCTGATGACTCAAACCAACTGAGTACTGTAAACCCATTAAGTTAAGGCAACTCAAACTGTTTGAGGAAACCAATTGCAACAAACCATTTGAGTTAAAAACTAATCAATAAGAGTACTGTGAACTTTTGAACACTCCATTTAAGTTGAAGTAATGAGGTATTTAATTAACTCATTATCTTTAACTCTTTTCAAATGAGTAGAATTAACTTTGTCAATTTTGAGTTAACTACACTCATTTCATTTGATAAAGTTGACTGTTGGGGTTAACTGTGTAAGAACTACTGTAATAAGTTCATTCTAAATTGTTTGAAATTATACTGCATTACATAATAAAAAGCAATGTTTTCTACTTATTTTTAAATTTTATTAAATAAATTAGGAAATTACTCATGGCAATTTTATTGTAATAAAGTTTGGTATATTTACCTTCGGCCCACCACCCTCAATCAAGTTCTGTTTTTGGCACCCCTGGTTTAAGACTTTGTTGTTGTTTGTTTACAATGTAAGTGACATACTTGATTCATTTCAATTCACACTGAATCATTAAAACTGATTTCATAAACAACAAAAACCATACACAGACTATTGAGAGGTAGAAAGTTGATTTAATGATTTCTTTCAGTTTCTTGCTTAGAATGATCATTTAGCTTTAGAAGACCTCAAAGTTTCATAAGAAGTGACGAGTATTAATTTTGTTGTACCTGAATATTATGATGCCCGAATAATGTTTTGTTGACTCTCAAAGAACTGCCTGTCATTGACTTGCATTTTATATAACCAAGGACCACAGTTTCAGCTAAAAATCTACTGAAAAAGGTTAATAAAGTTATTAGGGCTGCACAATGCATCATTCAGCATCGACTACACAATGTGCACATTTGCAATAGTCACATCGCAGGATCGGCAGGAGCCACAGTTACAAAGCATAACTATAATAGATTATTTATGATCTGTATGTGTTTTTAAGGCCTGTGATTGTGTAAGTTTTTATAGTTTGTAACTAAATGAAGGTTATTCATTCATTCATTCATTTTCCTTTGGCTTAGTCCCTTTATTCATAAATGCCAACTGACCCAGCCGGAACTCGAACCAGCAACCTTCTTGCTGTGAGGTGACAGTGCTAACCACTGAGCCACCATCTCGCCTTAAATGAAGGTTAAATATATATATAATATATATATGATGAAGACTATACAGTGCTATTTGTATACTATACATATGCTAGTATACAGCTGAATACTATTAAAAGTCCCAAGAAAATTGTAAAGCACAGGTTATTTCACTTGTATCTTTCATCTTTTGTATTTATCAATGATTGAAATTTGTTAAATTAAGCAAATCCTAATCTAACTAAATGAATTGATTATTTCCAAACAGAGCAAGTCATCTGGTAAAGTGGTATTTATATTGCAAAATATACTGAAAAAAACAAAATATTGCAATGTCTGATTTTTCAGTATCGTGCAGCCCTAATCTACATTTTGAACTGCCTGAAGGTGTGTGTGTGTGTGTCTATATATATATATATATATATATATATATATATATATATATATATATCATAATATATATATATATATATATATATGGAACTCTTCATGCTCAGCATAAACAAGTACACGCCTTTTGAAAATTAATATTATTTTTATCCTTTTCTCAGTGAATATTGGAGCATTTAAGCAAAACAGTTTCATTAGCATTAAAATTTATTAAAATAAGATAATATCTGGCTACCAAATATCTTTAGGAATAGAAAGATATTACATTTAAAATTCAAAAGGTGTTACAAAAAACCCTACAAAATTAAAACTGAGTTACTTATTTTTATTTATTTATATAAACAGTCAGAATTTTTTTTCTTTTTTTAAACATTTCGCAAATGATGTTTAACAGAGCAAAGAAATTTTCACAGTATGTCTGATAATTTTTAGAATAAAAGCAGTTTTAAATTTTTTATAAATCATTTAAGGTCAATATTATTAGCCCCTTTAAGCAATTTTTTGACTGTCTACAGAACAAACCATCATTATACAATAACTTGCCTAATTACCCTAACCTGCCTAGTTAAGCTAGTTAAGCCTTTAAATGTCACTTTAAGCTGTATAGAAGTGTCTTGAAAAATATCTAGTAAAATATTATGTTCTGTCATCGTGGCAAAGATAAAATAAATCAGTGTTTAAAAATGAGTTATTAAAACTATTATGTTTAGAAATGTGTTGACAAAAATCTTCTCTCCATTAAACAGAAATTGGGGGGAAAATAAACAAGGGGACTTATAATTCAGGGGGGCTAATAATTCTGACTTCATCTATATATATATATATAATTTGATTAAAAAATATTCCCTAACATTATAATCGCTATCTTAAATTATTTTGTTAGATTAGTTCCAGTTTAGTCTTTGGTACTGACTAATCTAATGTATATAGAAAAATATAATATTGTAAAGCATCCTACAGAAAATTAGAGAGATCTGTGAGAGGTGTATTCATTTATGCTGAGCACTATAGGTGAACTGTCCCTTTAAATGCTACAGCATTTTTTTAAACCCCTAAACATTATACCTCAAGGTTCAAATTAAAACAAAACCTTTTCGATTTTCAAAAGTAGCCTTGGACTATTACATATCCGCGCACCAATAATCAGCCATGCACATTTTTGTTTGGTGCCGCCAAGCGAGAATAATTCTGACCTATTCCAAACCACATTATCATTCCTACAGCAGAGGCACAAACATTTGGCGTCTCGAAAACAAACTTACCTTGAGGGCTGCAATTAAAAACACACATTAGCATACTTACAGCAAAATGAACCAGATCAAGGATAAAAAAAACAAAAATAAAATAAAAAAAAAACAATCAGGTTGGCTAGCAGATGCATGCTGGTACCCCTAGGTACTGGTAAGTCCATACTGTAACTGGGCTTCAGTAACTGCTCCATAACAGCAGAACAGCAGACAAGACAGGAGAGAGTCCATCTAGATCAGCCAAGCCTAGCCCTCATCTCTTAACCCCACTAACAGACACACTGGTAGTTTTTGCATGAAGGGTTTTGCTGGTCAGAGAAAGTGAGGCTGCGTTATTCAAGAAGTCATGTTAGGTGGGACAGAGACAGACTGACAGACAGATTCTTTGGAAAAAAAAGGTGCAGAAAATAATGCAAAAAAGAAAAAGAAGAAGAACGAACGACACAGAAGAAGAAGCAGCAACAACATTTAAGACTCGTTGGACATGCACTATGAGGAACAAATCGCACGACACACTGACAAATTTAAAGGGGACCTATTATGCTGAAAACACTTTTATAAGGGGTTTAAACAGTTGTGTAGCAACAGTGTGTGAATAATGCCAGCGTATAACAGCTCAAAAAATATATTAATTCTATTTATTCTAATCACACAGTCTGCCGAAACACTTTGATTGACATTCTCACTTTGTACATGTTATAAACAGGGGAAAGCCCCGTCCAATAGTGACTACCTCTCTCCCTCATTAGCACAGACGGCCCTCAGTGAGAAGCAGCAGAGTATCTAATGAAGATAATGTCAGCGACTAAGAGACATTATAAATGTTGACTTTTATGATGCACAAATGAACACCATAATCTCCATAGTGTAACTTCTTCTGAGCCACTTATTTTGACATTTTCAGTGTTTTACAGAGATAACATTAATCGTTAGGGATGCTTCGATCAACCAGCCGGAGTTCGGTATTGGCCGATAATCACATTTATTGACTCGATCGGTTCCTTACTGATCTTGGGTGCATTTCGGAAAACCACCGTTAGCTAACTAAGGTCGCAAGTTTGTCGTTACAAACATAGTTAGTTGATTTGGTGTTTCCCAAATCTGTCTTTCCAACGAACATTCGCAAACTGCATCGCAAACTTGTGCGCTTGCAACTTCACCTCTAGAGCTGTACTTAGAAGCAGAGTTCCTGATTGGGCTCTATTCCCCGTTACCCCCCTCCATCCCCCCATGCCCTATTCATTTAGAACATTCTAACATTTAAACTTGTAATGATTAAAAAAAGCATTAAAGTCATCTCTCTTAGGTGTAATTTGCTTTCAAGTACTTTTACAGTTCAGTTTTAGCGATCTTCATATTGACAACTACGTTCCCTTCGTAGTGCACTTTCAAAATATTTATGCTATTTTGAACACAGCCATGGCTCATTACAAAAGCTATAGGTGACCTATTATTTAAAACTATTATAATTTAGGTTATGTTACATCTCTAAAGCTTGTAAAAACAAAAATATATAGCATACGTTAATGATTTTATATGCAATATTCTCCAAAATATGTGTAAAGGAAACATATATAGGTCCTATATATGTCATTTACATGTAATTCAATTATGGAAAGCGAGTGCATGTTTTTACCTGGATTTTTTTAAATGCATGTGCGTGTAAAACAATAATTTGCACAAAAATTAAGGGGTTTTTCTCTAAAGAAGTTGTTATTCCACCCAGTTTAGAGTGTCATTTTACGTTATAATTAACGTAGTTCAAACAATAAATCTGCAACAAAGCATATACGATTTTGGGAAACACTCGTCACTACATCCTTCCTTTCCCAAACGATGCATCGTACTATGATAGTTCAGCCAGGAGTTATGTTATTGTTTGGGAAATGCTGGGAAACATCCCTGGCCGTTCTCATTAACCTATCACGTTAATGATAAAGTGTTTGTGTTAGTTGGAGATTAACAAAATATTTGAATGACCTTGCATTTACTTAGGGCTTTACATTTAATGTTTTATGACAATACTGCAAATTCACTAAAACCTGGCTGCAAATATAAGATAAAAATATATTTTTTAAGTTTTATTTAACATGAGCATTTAATAATATAACTTCTCGTAAAATACTTATTGCAATAAACAGTTGTTTATAGGCCTATTTCCCCTTAGTAAAGAAGTAATGGATTTATAGGTGTGCATTTTAACTTCTTATGCATCAAATATGCGCTCTTGATTGAGACATGTTGAATTCTTCTTCCATCATTTGCAATGTTTCCAAATTGCACTGTTTGTAATATTTTTATCTGTTTTATCTATTATTTTCTGTAAAGTTGCTTCTGGCCATGACCTGTTCACATCTAAATTGTTAGCATCCTTAATTTATTCTCTTAGGTAAGGTGAGATCTAAGTATCATATTTAGAGGGAAAATGTGCTTTATGCATTATAAAGCTTGAAGCATTAGAATCTGTACTCTGTATCACCATGACAAGGAATCAATACTTTTTATCGGCTGCAAAAATCCTGATCAGAGCATCCCTATTAGTCATGTTTTTGAATCTGCTGCTATGCTGATGCATAGGCATTTATAACTCCGCCCTCTTCTTTTCTTCTTCTTCTCTTCCTGGGAGCACACTCTCATTTGAAGTTAAATCGACAGTCACCAAAACGGCACAATTTGGATCAAAGCGAAAAATCATTGTTGTATTTTGAGCTGAAACTTCGTAAATACACATTTTGGGATATCAGAGAAGGATTTTACATCTTGTAAAAAGGGGCATAATAGGTCCCCTTTAACCTGCTTTAGAAAAAAAAAACTAAACCGGCCTCTAACAGTTTAATAGAACGTTAAAGGTCAGCGCTAAATATAGTAAAATGTTTGTTTGTTTTTTCTTTTAGATGAAGAAACACACTTATTAAACAACTATGAAAAGATTGACTTGCTTTTGTTATGCTGTAATTTTCCCAAAATATAATTGAGTCATAATAGTTAACAAAAAAACACTGCGCTTAACGCTAACAGCACTTTGAAACACAGGAAACAACAACAACGGATGACATTTCAGCACGACAGACTTAATTACTCAGTGAGACCCAACAGAGACTTCCAGCTCCATGTTCAATTATGTCTAATATCCCGTGATAATTTAGAACAAAGGCTTGAAATGGCAGTCATAAAAGTGACCAGTGACAGTATGGTCTACATATCTTGACAACAAAAATGCATGTTCAGGTTTTGAGGCGATCCTCAAAGGTGACTTTAGGGAGTGTGAGCAACAATGAAGCCATTAATATCAGCAGTCGCTGCCCCAGAGTTTCAGGAATTTGAGTTATTATTACATATTTTTTGGAAATAAACACTAAATTAAGCCACAAAACATTATTTGTCATGGTCATTCTAGATAAAGGGTGCCTTGTCCCTGTTGTATTGTAATATATTTATGGCTAAATGTAGCACTGACAACTGAGAAAATAAATAAATAATAATAATAAAAATAATAATAATAATAATAAAAATAATAATAATAATAATCATAGAAAGTGTCAAATTATAGTAAGTTATTATATACTTAGTAGAATGTTTTAATATCCATGTGTTAGTACACATATCATGCACACAATTGAACACTTGTGAGTGTATGATAGGGCTGCACAATATTGGAAAAAATATGATATTGCAATATATTTTTTTCTGCAATATATATTGTGTTATTTATTTAGATAGATTGGGATAATTAAATCTTTTCTATGTAGTGCATTTGCATAAATTAGAATAAATTATAAACGTATATAAACACAACAGAGCATAGATAAAAGTGAAATAAAGAGTGCTTGATGGTTTTTTAACAGTAGTCTAACAGTATTCAGGTACAGAAATTAAACAATCCAACGTAAAATAACATGGTCATCATTGTATAAATTATTTAAAAAATAATAATATTTAATAATGTTTTTATGATCTTTAATAAATAATTAATCTTGCGATGTGACTATTGCAGATACACACATTGCGATATCGATGCTCTAACAAAATATTGTGCAGCCCTAGTGTATGACAATTAAAAGCTTAAGTTTGAATCTTGAAGTTGACATATATAATGTGTATTTGTGTGTGTAAATAACTATATAACTTAAATAATATACATATATATATATATACATATATATATA
>CAIGQZ010032287.1:10732326-10752469 GCA_903798205.1 Danio tinwini | reverse complement strand
TAAACAGTGATACTTTACATAAAGTGTCCGAGATATACTGTGACATATATTGGTTTTCTGAGCGACAGAAAAGAGACGAGTGCTTTACATTAGCGCAGTAATGGCAGAGGGCATGTCTGTTAAACATTTACTTTACTTTTCGTAGTATTTTAGTTTGTATTGTCAGTAGTGCTCTTTCAGCTTTTAAAGACATACCATAGTCAAAATGATTTAGTTAGTAAGTATGTTAATATCACTGCAATATTATAGTACAATATTATAGACTGAAAGATCCGCTGTAAATGCTGCTCTCTGAATGTAAACACCGCAATCAAACTATTACCGTCGTGTAGGATTTTCGCCACATTTTGTGACAGGATAGTCTATACACACACAGCTTTCTGACGCTACCTACCGAGTGCATCTACTGTAAGTTACAGAGAAATGTGGAGGATTTTTCTCCCATTCGCCGTGCGGTATCAAACATTCCATTAAAACTCCACTCTCCAGCAGTTCCTTGCATACATTTCTCGTTTGTCACATGCATGAAATATTCCTGAATGAAAGTAAAAGTGCCAAACTGCAGTTAAAGTTGACAAATTAAGAATTTGGCAAATAATTCGATTACTGATGTCCATGTAAACACAGTCACTGTCTTTCTCCCCTGCGTCTGTGTGTTTGTTTTAACTCTGTGAAAATCAGCACGTGCCCAAATGGAAACTCATTTTTATGCAAAATCTTCCCTCTTTCCCTCCCTCGACACTCCCACCTAAACAGAGCTGGATACACTCACTTTCCTGAGTTTTTTCCAAACTAGAGGTGTGAAAACACCCTTAATGTTACAGATATCTTTGGTAAAAAATGGTCAAATTATGAGTGAAATAAAAATGGCAAAATATTTGTAGAAGCAGCATCATTTTACCAGACATCTTCCAGTGGGCATCAAAGTGCCCTTAACATTTCCCACTGATCTACTTTCATGACCTCTGGCACATAACAGCTAATGGAAAACATGAATCCCACTCTTACCTAAGGCTACAAGTTTTCAAAGGATGACAGAAAAAATACAAAACATGAACCCTGTGAACTGAGAGAGTGGTGAAAAGAGACTGACACAGATTTCATAACCGTGAAATTGGAGTTCTGTGGCTTTTAAACCGCGTTTACTAGCTTTGAGGTCATCTACATTGAAGAGAGTTGGGTTACCGAAACACACTTACAGCAAAGAGAGAGATAAACAAATAGGCAGACAGATAGATGTACTTCAGTGTGCATGCACAAAGTCTTTACTGCAGCATTTACCACGTCATAACCTCAACGGAAATCAAACAGTCAGGCCAGGAGATCTGCATATCAGTTTGAAAAGCAAATTTCACTCTGGGAGTTAGTAATTCAATGCCATCATCATATATGCTATATATAACGCCTGTAACAGATTATTTATACAACCAACAGTACCACCTCCCCAAATAGGTTCCAATAAGACCCGTCTTATTGCACAACGTATGGACATGACCTCAATCATTTTCACACAGTTGGGTTTCATCTGCGCTAATTGTTTGGTGTTGCTTGATGTGTCCCAGCTCTAATAAACATATTGTACATGGATTCATCTCACAGAATGATTTACTACAAACGCTTGACTGAATTTATGAGGCAAGTTTGGAATTAAAAACGACGATACGAAAAGTGGTATTTTTATGTGCTTTCAGATGCAAGCTGTACAGTAGGCATGGGATGATAACCGTTTTCAAGGTATATCATGGTTTAGACTAGGCATGGGCCAGTATAAGATTCTGACGGTATGATAACCATGGATAAAAATATCATGGTTTTACAGTATTGTGTTAACTGCTCTAAAACATATTATTTTTAAATGTCTGGGTAATGGCTTTTGTAAATTATTAGCCTAAATAAAACTGATGATTAAATGTGAAACATTGTTTTAATAGTATGCAGCGTGTTAAAAATGCAGCGCGTTTCTTCAGTTGTTTGTGTTGTGAGAATTTGCAACAGGTGTGCTGTCAAAATGATACTGTTGATACTAAAAAACTTAAAACAAAACATAAAAAAACACCTTGTCATATACACCTTCTGTATCATAGAAACGGTATAGTAGAACATTCTGGCAGTTTTAATACCTTGACTTTTTTAAACTATGGTATACCTTGAAAACGGTTATTGCGCCATGCCTAGTTTAGACAAGTCAAGGTTTTAAAACCACCAACATCTTCTGCTGCACTGTTCCTATGGTATGTGTAAGATTTTTTCATTTATGCTTTTTTGTTGTTTTTAAGACAACAGTATCTCCAGCCGAAAAGATATCCAAAGATATAATGAAGATTGCAGATGTCAATGATTCATTTGAATTATTTAGCCTGACATGTTTACTGTTCCAAAATATTTTAAATGTTTCTCAACATAAAATATATTGTGTTCAAAGAGGAAAAAGTTGAAGTCAGAATTATTAGCCCCCTGTTTATTTTTTTCCCTAATTTCTGTTTAACAGAGATTTTTTCAACACATTTCTAAACATAATAGTTTTAATAACTCATCTCTAATAACTTAATAATAATTTATTTTATCTTTGCCACGATGACAGTAAATAATATTTTACTAGATATTTTTCAAGACACTTCTATACAGCTTAAAGTGACATTTAAAGGCTTGACTAGGTTAATTAGGTTAACCAGACAGGTTAAGGTAATTAGTAGGGTAATACAAGTTAGGGTAATACAAGTTATTGCATAACGAAGGTTTGTTCTGTAGACTATTGAAAAAAATTAGCTTAAAGGGGCTAATAATTTTCACCTTAAAATGGTTCAAAAAAATTTAAAACTGCTTTTATTCTAGCCGAAATAAAACAGACTTTCTCCAGAAGATAAAATATTATCAGACATACTGTGAGAATTTCCTTGCTCTGTTTAACATCATTTGGGAAATATTTGAAAAAGAAAAAAAAATTCAATGGGGGGCTAATAATTCTGACATCAACTGTATCCCTAACATCAACACACTTCTAGATTCCCATTGTTGTATATTTTAGCTGAGTGATTTGCTCTTATATCAATATAGAGTATAAAAGGTCCAGAGCTAATCACTGTTACTGACATAAATTTTATCACGATTCAATATAATATCATTTATCAGCCCAGCCTTACCAAGTAGTATATTTAAATTCAAATGCAGTACCTACTGAGTAGTGGGCAATTTCGGGCACAGCCTCTGATTAAACCCTCTGCAATTTTTTTTTGTATCTAGTCGGTGAACTAAACGCTGGTCCATCTGAAAGCAGCTCTTAGATATTTTACTGATTATACAACTGGCTTTCCTGACAAAAAGCGCATGAAAATTGCCTTCGATTAATCATGCAACGCTTATTTTAATGTTTTAGATTAATAGCAATTATTTAGTTTGAGAAAAGACACCACAAAAAAAACTTTACATTAGTTACAAAGTCATGATAACACAAGTGAGAGGTTGACATGGTGGCTCAGTACTTAGCACTGTCACCTCACAGTAAGAAGGTCACTGGTTCGAGCCCCAGCTGGGCCAGTTGGCATTTCTGTGTGGAGTTTGCTTGTTCTCCCCGTGTTGGCATGGGTTTCTTCCGGGTGCTCCGGTTTTACCCCACAGTCCAAAGACATGTGATAGGTGAATTGAATGAACTAAATTGCCCGTAGCGTATGTGTGTGAATGAGTGTTTATGGATGCTACCCAGTACTAGGTTGCAGCTAGAAGGGCATTCGCTGTGTAAAACATATGCTGGATGCTGTTCATTCTACTGTGGCAACCCTTGATGAATAAATCGACTAAGCCGAAGGAAAATGAATGAATGAACATAAGTGAGTTTGTCATCGTACTCTGTCTGTTGTTGTTTTAAATTCAGTCCAATTCAGTTTACAATTGAGTCCCAATTGTCTTAATTCAAAAGTAAAAGTTATTTACAAGCTATTTATAAGAAGCCCCACTTCCAGTGATACCGGTATTACCTGTGCTGTCACACATGGGTTAAACAACAGGGAAATAATGTGAATGTTACAATTATGTGACTGTACAGTGCATCCGGAAAGTATTCATAGCGCTTCTCTTTTTTCCACATTTTTTATGTTACAGTCGTATTCCATTCCATTAATTCCATTAATGGATTAAATTCATTTATTTAATCCATTAAATTTTAATCCTTTTCCTGGACAGTATAAACGTGTGTTCCGTGATGATGATGTGACGATGAGTCCTATCATAACATCACAACTCACAAGACAACTTTTCACCTCGACGAGAAATCTCGTCGCGATTTAATCTCGCCAGATCTCGTCGTACGAGATCTTGTCACACCCCTTTTAGAATAATAATTAGAATTGGAATAATCAATTTTGGAATAATTTTTATTTTGTCTGATTTAAGGTTAACATTGTGGTTAATTATATTCAAAATCAAATAGCCACAAAAAAAACTGTCTGAAATTGCCATCTAAAATCATTAGTTTGGTTACATTAAAAAAATGTATGCTTTTTTTTTACCAGTCCTGATTCTAATACAAATCCTACAAAAGTTCTGCTGCATCTTCCACTATATACAATTGAATTAATATTGTAAATTCTGCTAACTCATTATACAGAAAGAAAAAATACAATACCTGACAAAAGTCTTGTCGTTGATCCCAGTTGTAAGAGCAACAAATAATAACTTGACTTCTAGTTGATCATTAGGAAAAGAGGCAGAAGGTAGATTTTGCAGATTAATCGTCTGTTCAACTGCATCCCAATCATCACAAATACTGCAGAAGACCTATTGGAACCCACATGGACCCAAGAGTCTCACAGAAATCAATCAAGTTTGGTGAAGGAAAAATCATGGTTTGGGGTTACATTCAGTATGGGGGCGTGCGAGGATTGGCCAGCCCAGTGACACCAAAAATGAACATTATTGAGCATGCCTGGGGTAAGATGGAGGAGGCATTAAAGATGAATCCAAAGAATCTTGATGAACTCTGGGAGTCCTGCAAGAACGCCTTCTTTGCCATTCCAGATGACTTTATTAATAAGATATTTGAGTCATTGCAGAGATGTATGGATGCAGTCCTCGAAGCTCATGGAGTCATACACAATATTAATTATTTTTCCACTATACCTTGACTCCTTATTCTATACATTATTGCTGTTAAGTGATAAGACTTTTGTCTAAGCAAAGTCAGACCTTAATGTCCTAATTAAATATAAAAAAAAATAAAAATCAAGGCATGATCATATTTTATTTTGGTAAAATAAGCATAATCTAGAGGCCTTTGCCTTTCATATAAGCCACTTCTGATACCAAATGATCAACTAGAAGTCAAATTATTATTTGTTGTTCCTAAAACTTGGACAGGCGATAAGACTTTTGTCAGGTAGTGTAGATTTGCATTGACTTACCCAACCTTAAATTTAATTTTTTTATCAGGAAGGTTGTTAAAGCAGCATAAAAAGAAGCAGAACATTGTCAAAAAAAGCCCAATAAAAAAAGACGTGACAGCACATCTGCTCATAGGGTGAGGAGTCCAAAAACATGCCATCACTAAATTTAGACGGTCTTTATGAAGAAATAGGCTACATGTACACACACATCCACCCACTCGGAAGAAGGGGTGGGGTAAGTGTATTTAAAGATCCTATAGGGTAATGTGGCTGTGAAGGTCAGCAACCTAAAGAGGTCACAAAGCAATGAATAGCAATGTTTGTGGGGGTACAACAGGAAGTTCAGCAGTTCTCACATATGAAGGAGTGATCACACATTTTCTGCTGCAACTGTATGTAATCAGCTGTGAACATGCAATCGAAAAAAAAGTCAAGCTTTCGATGACAGAAATGTTAGATCAGGCTCATCTGATAAACATGCTTTCCATTCTAGCAGGTTTATCATGTTTTCTTCTTGTCACAGCATTGACAGAGTTGCATTGCTGGCATGCTTTTGTGCATGGAGTAAATGCACATTATATTAAGAGTGCAGCCTTATGAATGAAAGACTGGCCAAGTTAAGCAAGCTCACAGAGCAGCCTGATGGATGGATGCTTTATTAAAGCTGTGAGAAAACTGCAGTGGCAGACAGAATCAACAACGTATGCAAGTATTTGTGAAAGTACTGAAAAACACATTTAATTATATTTATATATATATTTATTAATCATGTTGTTATCTTAAGGTTTTGGTGATGTTAAGATGTATTACTTCATAAAAAAAAACATACAATCAGAAAGGAATGCATAATTCAAAACTATGAATGAATAGAAATTAGGGCTGCACAATATATCGCTTCAGCATCGAAATCGCAATGTGATCATTCAAAATAGTCACATCGCGAGTATACGCAACGATGACTCTAGATTATTATAGCTGATCTATTTTGGTGGTGTTTTTGAGTGTTTTTTGAGGTCTGACTGTGTGAGGGTTTTAAAAGCATTCAAGCATTAAAACTGTACCATTTGTAACTTTGAAAAATTAATAACGATTAATTTTATTGAACTGTTTATTAAAAAAGCGAAGACTGCAGTATTATTTTACATTTGAGTATTCCATTACTGTATACCTGAAAACAGTACAACAACAGTAGACAATAAAACACTGTTTTTTTATTTTATTTGCACATAGATTGTTCGTTATACGTTACGTGCCCCCTATGAATCATCCCAATCAATCTAAAATTATAAATTCTTTCCAAACTGTTTTTCAACTCATTTAGAAAAATTGTATTCGTATTAGGGCTGGGCGATATGGCAAAAATGCAATCTCGATAATTATTTTCCATATTGAACGATAACGATATATATTTTGATATAAGTTGTTAATGCTTCCAGATTAAAAACCCCAACAATGACTGAAGCCAAAAAAATTAGAGGGTCCATTAAATAGTGTAACATATTTTCGGCCGATAAAATTTCGGTGGCAAAATATCTTGAATATCAACAAACTTTTAGATTCCCATTGTTGCACATTTCTGCTGTATGATCGGCTCTTAGATCAATTCGATATAAAATCGGATTTAATATAATATCTACATATATCGCAGAAAAAAATAAATAATCGCAATGTGTAATTTTTCCAATATCGTGTAGCCCTAATAGAAATCATCTAAAGCAAAGTATTTTCAAAAATCAAAGTCATAATTGTCAAGAGACTGCAATTAAGATGCAATTTCTAATAATCATCTATATTTCAGTTATGATTAGGCCCACACGAAACTTTGCAGATTTTTAGCCCATCATTAAGTCTATTTATTTACTTGTGTAAACGTGTGTACATTTATTTTCATTCAGTTTTCAAATAAATTTCAGTAATATTGTTGACTAATATCAAAATGTTCATTTGATTTATTTACAATACAGTTCATAAAGTAATATTTTCTGCCTTTTAGTAGAAATATTATATGGGATAGGGTTGGGACGATAGACAATGTCATCGTCAATCGCCGATGGCCGATAGACATCACGATGCTGAGCCGACATCGTGATCTTCCACCCCGGACCCGTCGCAGCAGCAACCCACTTGCGAAAAATACACACTTAGGCCCATCTAGCATTTCTAAAAAGCCCTCCTTCCACACTATACCACTGAAAATGCACATCACATAACCACACACACACACACACACACACACACACACACACACACACACTGTCATGCGCAGCAGCTTACGCTTTGAGCACAAAACCCCAGAGATCAGTGCATGTCGGACAGTTTATCCAGGATGTGCCACTGGATTGCGTCTCACTATAGTTGTTAAAGGTGACATTTAATTAAACTTGTTTCTATCTAACGACTCTTCTGTCTTTTGAATCTATCAGGTAACGTGTCACAGCGTCAGTACACTGCTTCAATCTTTTGCTTTCACGCTTGTACTTGGAAATTTTTGTAAAAACCTCAGATACTGTTGGTTGTGCACCTTTTTAACCAACCAAGTTTGTCGACGCCATTATAACGACACAGATCACCCTGCCTATTCATGCCAGAGTCCCACGAAAAAAGTGGTAATTTGTGTGTAACTTATCTTTATTTATTTATAATTTGCTTATGGGTAAAACAAAGACCATGTGGGTCAGGTAGTTGAAACAGTAGGCTACAAATAATGAATTCTTTATGAATTATTTATTCATAAATAATTAATTTGGCGATGCCATCATCCATCGCAATGTTTCACATTAAAAATTGTATAATGCCAAATTGGTCGACATCACCCGACCCTAATATGAGAGACTTACTTTGTTTACCAAATAAGCGGATCTAATTGGATTTGCATTGTAAACATAAAAAATGTAAAAAGGCTATTGTTTTTTTATTTAATATATTAAGTTTTTAATTATTATACTCCCCAAAATCATTTCACGTAATTCCACAGATTTTTTTTTACTAAATTCCGCACAGAAATAGCAAAAAATGTCTGCAGATTCTGTCTGGCCCTAGTTATGATTCACTTTTTAGTTATTAAAATAATCTTTATTGCTATTATTTTTAAGGATTAAAAAAGCAGTTGTGTTAAAATAGCATGGGAATTTTATAGTGCGTTTTTGCCTTGAAAATATGAATACATACACCTGTCAGCTACTACACCTGACATTTAGGAATTATTCAAATTAAAAAATATTTGCAAAATATTTCATCCAAAATGAAATTCAAACCAAAACAAACACTGAAAATATTACATTTTAATTCAACTACTTTAAAAAAACATTTCGTGTGGCATTTTTCTAACACACACACACACACACACACACACACACACACACACACACACATTAGTGTTAAAACTAAAAGTACAATGAACCCAAATCAGGAAGAGCAGAATAAAAGACCTCTGTAAACAATAACTTAGTTTTCACCCGTCAGAAAATCACTGTTGACTAAAAAATGTCAAACACGCTGGTTCAAGCTCAAGTTTATGAATTCCCAGTCATAAATCTTAGCAAAATGCTTCCCTTCATACTGTGATACACACTCGAAGCACGGATTTTGTCCCTACGACTCATTTTGTCAATAAAGTCGGTCATTTAACGACTGGTGTGCTGCATTGAACCGCATTGCTTGTGTAACAAATGCACATACATGTGTATATTCATGCTTAGATGAGCATTTTATGGGTTCCAACTTTACAATTGTTACTATTCAGTACTGACAATGTGACATTGTAAATAAATACAGCATCGCATCTGGATCTCAGCACTGTAAAACATTGCGATGGACGGAAATCGACTTGTGTTGTCATCACCAACATGCCTGCTTGCTTTCTTTAGGCCAAATCGCACCGCAATGCTGAATGAAAACACGTCGCTTGTGCGTTGAAATATGGCATGATATAATGCGATAAAACCATAGGCTTACCTTTTATCGAACATCAATGGTGTCTGTTTGTCAGTTGTGCATGGTGTCTGAAAACATGGACTGATTAAATCCGTGTTTTCCGTCAGTCAGACACATGCATGGTTCTCCTCTCTCCACGGCGATATGAAATGCATGATTTCATATCAAACACGGAAACGGCAGGGACTTAAAACCATCTCGGCCTGCGATTCGTGGAGGTTTCATAAGCGCGAGTCGGCGACAAAAACATGTTGAGGATGATGATGTGTGTTGATGATGGCTGGCTGTATGTTTGGAGGTGAGGGGAAAAATACAATTTTGGTACATCCTCTTTTGAATTATGATTCATCAGTGAGTCGATTCTTTTGAACCTGCTCACCAAAATGATTCGTTCATTTCTGCGCGGTACTCCAGTAGGTGGCGGGGAACTAAAGTGGCCTAAATGAATCATTCCCTCAACTGAGTCGTTGTAAAACGTGTTTTCCTTCTCAAAACACATAGCGAAGTCGTTTTCCTCCATTTCTACCGTCTTGAATTTGATCTACTGTATTCACCACAAAATTAACCGGCAAAATAAAAAACAGTTGCAACAAAGTCCTTACAATGTGTAGAATGCATATTTTTTACACGTTCATAATTATTAGTCCGCTTTCTTATCTGAATGAGATGTGCTAGTTAATTTAGGTAAAAATAGATAATGATTGTTTTGTGTGAAGGAGATGTCGGTGTTGTTTTAGGTCTCGGTTCACAACTGACTCGTGTAAAGGGGGCGTGTTTATTTACAGTTTCAACCAATAAAAGCTCCCTCATAGCCCGAATTCTCAATTCTATTGGCTCTTGCTAAAGTCAGTCAAGATCCGTTGAATCGGATCGGTCGTCAAGCTTAGCTCACTTAAAAGACTCATTTGATTAAACCGATTAATTTATGACAAATTGGCATATGAATATTTTTAGGTCAAAAACTAAGTTGTATGGTTTAGTGGTTAGCACTGTCGCCTCACAGCAAGAATGTCGCTGGTTCGAGTCCCGGCTGGGTCAATTGGCATGTTTGGTCAAGTGTGTGGGTGTTTCCCAGTGATGGGTTGCCGCTGGAAGGGCATCCACTGTGTAAAACATATGCTGGATAAGTTGGTGGTTTTTTCCACTGTGGCGACCCATGATTAATAAAGGGAGTACGCCGGAAAGAAAATGAATGAATATATATAATGGTTGTGCTGGTGTGAATGATACAGCGTCGTTTTAGGTCTCGTTCACAACTGACTCGTCAGTAAAGGGGGCGTGTTTGTTGACAGCTTCAACCAATAAAAGCTCCGTCATAGCCCGAATTCCGAGTTCTATTGGCTCTTGCTAAAGTCAGTCCAGATCCGTTGAATCGGTTCGGTCGTAAAAGATTTGCTTCGCTCACTTAAAAGACACATTTGATTAAACCGATTCATTCATGTCAAATTGGCATATATGGAATATTTTTAGGCATCTTCTTCTTTTATAACCATATTATATAATGAGTTCAATCTATAAACGTGTACAACTTGGCAGCTAAAAGAGCAAAGCAAGACATGAGCTGGATTTTTCCCCAGGTAAGTTTGTCTGTGCAAACTAACTAAAATAAGGTTTTTGGTCATAACCTGTCATATGTTTGAGTCTACTGCATAGTGTGACTACACTGACCCCATATTCGTGCAGGCAGCACGCTGGCGCAGTGGGTAACGCTGTAGTCAAAGACCGAAGACATGCGCTATAGGTGAATTGGGTAAGCTAAATTGTCCATAGTACGTGTGTGTGTGTGTGTGTGTGTGTGAGAATAAGAGTGTATGGGTGTTTCCCAGTGATGGGTTGCAGCTGGAAGGGCATTCGCTGCGTAAAACATATGCTGGATAAGATGGCGGTTCATTCCGCTGTGGTGACCCCTGATTAATTAGGGATTAAGCCGAAAAAAAAGAATGAATTATACCTATGGCAATACTGTGGCTCAGTGGTTAGCACTGTCACCTCACAGCAAGAAGGTCGCTGGTTTGAGTCTCAGCTGAGTCAGTTGAAATTTCTGTGTGGAGTTTGCATGTTCTCCCTGTGTTGGTGTGGGTTTCCTCCGGGTGCTCTGGTTTCCCCCACAGTCCAAAGACATGCGGTACAGGGGAATTGGGTAGGCAAAATTGTCCGTTGTGTATGTAAAACATTCAATTCAGTTCAAATTAATTAGCATTGATATGGTCAGACATTTTCTTTCAGCTGCTGTCTGCAGTGGATCTGTTTGACTTTGTAAAATCTAAACTAGTTCCTGCAACTATCTTCACGCAACAGGCCACATATGTGTGTAGGCGTGTAGTGTCTAAAGTGGCATTGCCAACTGCTTGTCATTCATAAAGTGCTGTGTTTTTTACCCATTTTCTGCAATTCCATGTAAACCAGGGTGTTTGTATGACACTGTTTTGCACCATTCATATACACGACAATGTTTTAGAGGCATGTAAATTGCATACCTTTAAATACAAGTTTCAAATGCAATATTTAAATGATACTATCATTGAGTGCAGGCCTGGGTTTAGTTATTTGGGGGCCCTAAGCAATTTGAGCCATGAGACCTGGAAGTCCTACAGTAATATGCACATTTTGTATTTGTTTTTATTTGTCTTTTTCGTATATCTTGCTTATATCTTATGTCTTGCTTTCATATTGTTATCTTAACACAATCTCAACATTTCTCAAAGATTTGTTTACTAAAAATCAATTCTCAACTAAAAATATAGAATAAACCATTTGTTTTTTAAGACAAAATTTTCATCTGATTTGACTTCTGGACTGATCTATAATTAGGAGTGGGGGGGACACATTTGCACAGATGTACTAATTAAGATAAATTTGTATTTGTTAGAACCTTATCCTATAAAATATGCTAGAAAATGTCATTATATATAATTTACAGAAACTTCTGGGTATTTTTTGTGGGCCCCCAGACTTTTTGGGGCCCTAAGCGGCCGCTTACCTAATGAATTTAATAAACCCATGAAGCATTTTGCTTTTTCTCAAAGCGACCTTATTGGTAGAATTTTTTCTTTACTCAAAAATTATTTAAATGTATTTTAAAAGTGAGTAGGCCAAGCGTATGTGGCCCACATATAAATTTTTAACATCTGGTCCAAATACTACATTTAATATCTGGCTCAAGTCTTGTGTGCTGCCTTAAAGACGGTGCCACCTCTGCCAAACCTGGGCCATGTTTTGCCCACATGCTGTATGCCAGTCGAATGCCTGATGTTCCAGCTTTATGCCAAATCTGGGCCAGAATTCTTTGCTAGCTGGGATGTGATAAACGACAATCTGGCTTTTTTTTATGTGCTGTGTATGGATGGAGTACAAATTTGAAATCAAAGGGTACAAAATTTATCCCTACGGAACAGAAATTGTACCTTTTTTAAGGGTGTATTATTGTACCATAGCCCAGCGAGGTACAAATTAATCAGCAGAGGTACATATTTTACTCATTAAGGTACAAACTGCTAGGGTACAAATATGTATCCATGTGAAAGGGTACAACAGGTGTACCCTTGAGGGTACTACCTCAGTGACAAGCCATTGTACCCCTTGAGGTACAAATTTTGCACATTTTTTCTCACAGTGCAGGGGTGGCATGGTGGTTCAGTGGTTAGCACTGTGGCCTCACAGCAAGAAGTCGCTGATTCGAGCCCTGGCTTGGTCAGTTGGCAATTCTGTGTGGTGTTTACATGTATTTCACATGTTGGCGTGTGTTTCTTCCGGGTGCTCCGGTTTCCCCTACAGTCTAAACACATGCGCTATAGGTAAATTGAATGAACTAAATTGGCCACAATAGTATCTGGATGCAGCCTTTATGATGCAAGCTGAGATTGCATCACTCAGCGATGCAATGTCAGACACAATGCACTCAATGGAGTGAGTGACGTCACTGTGATGAGTAGGGTTAGGGGTGGGGTTAGGTGAGCGCATTATAAAGCATTGGATGCAGCCCAGATTGCACTGCACCAAGTCTGCAGCCCGACCCCTCTCAAATTGGCTGTAGTGTATGTGTGTGTGTGTGTGTGTGTGTGTGTGTGTGTGTGTGTGTGTATGTGTGTGTGTGTGTGTGTAAATGTGAGTGTATGGGTGTTTCCTAGTACTGGGTTGCAGCTGGAAGGGCATCCACTGCTTAAAACATATGCTGGATAAGTTGGCGGTTCATTCCGCTGTGGCGCCCTCTGATTAATAAAGGGACTAAGCCGAAGGAATATGAATGAAGGAATGAATTTTTAGAGCAATAAAACACAAAAAGTGGTTTGTGCTCTAGATCATTTCTGTTAAATAAAAACTTTTCAAAATGATTTTGGCTTAAAATTTAACCGCAAGTTTGTTATATATACACAACCGTCATGTTATATTGATTTAACAAACAGGTAGTGGGATGTTCACATTTGACCCCAGTTGAGGCTAAACTAGGTTACTGGAACAGCTCCTTTGTCACACTTGGCAGCAGAATTAAAACACACACACACGCCAAATTTGCATCACATGTTCCTACATTTCAAGTGCTCTAACTTTTTGAAAGTACAAGGCCAGAACAGGCGGCATGGTAACTCAGTGGTTAGCACTGTCGCCTCACAACAAGAAGGTCGCTGGTTCGAGTCTCAGCTGGGTCAGTTAGCGTTTTTGTGTGGAGTTTGCATGTTCTCCCCATGTTCGTGTGGGTTTCCTCCCGGAGCCAAAGACATGCACTATAGGTGAATTGAATAAACTAAATTGGCCGTAGTGTATGTGTGTGAATGTGAGAGTGTATGGGTGTTTCCCAGTACTGGGTTGCAGCTGGAAGAAAACATATGTAAAACGCTGGTTAAAACATATGCTGAAATAGTTGGCGGTTCATTTCGCTGTGGCGACCCCTGATTTATAGAGGGATTAAGCTGAAGGAAAATGAATCAATGAATGAAGGCCAGTACACACTGCTGTGCGTTACACCTAAACGTTTTCAAAACGCAATAGCTTCTAATCACCACCAGAGAGCAGTCAGTCTACATTAAAGTCATAGTTCACCCCCAAAATAAAAAAAAAACACTATTTACTCACCCTCAAGTTAGTCCCAAACCTTTAAGAGTTTTTTTCTTCTGTTAAACACTAAAGAAGATATTGTAAAGAAAGCTGAAAACCTGTAACCAGTGACTTACATACTGTAGTATTTGTTTTTCCTGCTATGGGAGTCAATAGTGACAGGTTTCCAACATTTTTCAAAATATCTTCTTTTGTGTTCAACGGAAGCAAGAAAGTCAGAGGTTTTAAACAGGCAAAGGGCAAGTAAATGATAACAAAATTTAAATTTTTGGGTGAAATATCTCTTTAATTTGAACAGGAAGGACAACACAAACAGATTTGACAGAGAATTCTCACTTATATACTGATTCAGACTTCTGTAGATAGTGTCTAGTATAAATGTAATACCTTGTATTTTCATAATGACTTCATCTTCATCAAATCTGCTTCCAGGATCATTCCTAAATGCTAAACGTTTGTAAATCATCACAGTGACACGATTTTCCTGCATCTGTGTCACTACACATGCGGAAAGGATTTCATCCTCCAGGCCTTTTCCTGAGGAAACGGAGAGTAGAATAGTTTAGTGAATACAAGGAAACACAGGAGGAATGAAACAGGCCCAACTGTAGCGTGAAATCTCACGAACTCCAGCTGTCTGAAGACATTTATGAGTGTCAAGTTGTATCTCTGGAATCAATTTTGGGGCTCCAGCAGGGAGATAGAGAGGAGAGAATACTGTTGCTGCATAAATCAGGAGCTATTTTATGTTTCGCCAGATCTTACATCATAATAACGTGAATTTAGTTATATTGTATTTTACAAATATTTTTAATTGGCTTTGATGATTGCATTTTATATTTGGTTAGCAATTTAATAATTTTGTTGGTCGTTTTAGGGCATCACGGTGGCGCAGTGGGTAGCGCTGTCGCCTCACAGCGCGAAGGTCGCTCGTTCGAGCCCAGACTGGGTCAACTGTCGTTTCTATGTGGAGTTTGCATGTTCTCCTCGTGTTGGCGTGGGTTTTGTCCGGGTGATCCAAACTGAATAAATTAAATAGACTGTAGTGTATGTGTGTGAATGAGGATGTTTCCCAGCGATGGGTTGCAGCTGGAAGGGCATCCGCTGCGTAAAACATATGTTGGATAAGTTGGAGGTTCATTTCGCTGTGATGACCCCATATTAATAAAGGGAAAAGAAAATGAATGAATGAATGAATAAAAACTTTAAAGGTTTATTGAGATGGATTGTTGATTGTATGGGTTTTGGCCAGATTGGGTAGAAATACATGAACAAAGAAAAATTAAGAATTGTTTAAAAAGATTTAACACCTACAACACTTCAGTAAATTTAAGACTTTTTAAAGGCCTAAAATTTAGACTTTAGGATTCAGTACAATTTAATACTTTTTAAGACCTTGCGGACACCCTGATCAAACAGTTAAAAAGAATATTAATAAATAATTTATTTTTTAAATTGCTTTTTAAAAAGGCATTTGGCCAATGCTTTTCTCTCTCTATTTGCCAGTTGGTTTTCTTTTTCATTTTGTAACATTATTTTCTTCATCCATTTGTCAATCGAGTTCAAAAAAATGTTATTGGATGTAAAACAAAACTGTTGTTTTATTTCTAACTGGCACTTCTGGTCCTCCATAGCCAATATCCTAACAATAAGCACACTGTAAAAATTTGACCTTAAATTCACAGTAAATTACTGGCTAATGATTGCATTACTTTCACAGTAAAATGCTGTATGTAAAGTAAGATAGTTCACAGTAATTTACTGTGATTTTGTTACATTAAATTACTGTGAAATTACAGCCATATAGTGTAACTTCCCTGTACATAGTAAATTCCATTACTGTGATTTCACAGTATTATCTTGTAGAATAACTATATTTTACTGTGAAGTAGGCTTTCCTTGGCTATTCATTCTGACATTTACCCTGACTTTGAAATCATTTTGGGTGGTTAACAGTGTTTGGTTTTATGAATTAATTATTTTTGTTCCAGTTTATTACTTTTTGGCTAAGCACAAAGTTATGTTCATTAAAAACTATATCACATTTCCATGTTAACCTCATAAAACTAAATAAAGGTGCAGTGCAATGCAAAATGAAAATGTACTATGACGATCATGTCATTTCAAAACAAGCATAAAAGTTCATTTGTATTAATGTCTATGGTGAATAAAATAAAAAGAGTTTGAATTCCTATAACTAACATGATAACTGTGAATTTTTACAGTTTAGTACAATCCTGCATTTTTTACAGTGCAAGTAAATATTTACTTAAACTAAAGTGTTGTCATTTATATTCCTTTAATAATTTAATAAACAGTTTATTTTAGGTCCTTAAAAATGTTTTGGTTAAAATTTTAGTTTTAGTTCACATTAGTAATAAACTAATTAGTAGTAATCAGGGTGGGAATTACAGTTTGTTTTTGTTTTTTTTGTTTTTTTTTGGGGGGGCGGGGGGTCTGACCCCCCTAATTAACACTTTCTTTTAGTAATATAGTAATTCATTGGTTTGAAACCGGCAAATATAGAGCACCAACAAAAAAGACGTTTATAGGTGTCTGTAAAACTACATGCATAGTTTGTATTTTACTATAGACTGGCTCGCACATGGAAGTTAAACAGTAAAATAAAAAAGTATGTGCAGTCTTTCATGGTCATCCATCACTGTAAAAAAATGCAGGGTTCCACACAATTCATTCATGTTGTTCAAACACAAATTTATTAAGTTATTTTAACACTTTTAGCAAATTTATGTGGATTGAACATAAATTTATTTATTTTTTGAGTGATTAATAGGTGCAGGAAAGCAAACCGGTCACCGTTTATTTAATATCACAAATATCACTGAGAAGCACTCAATATCCTTCAAAACACAGAAAACATAATAACAAGTTTAATGAATAAATTAGATGTAATTGAATTAAATATAAATTTGAACCGAAAAGCTTGAATCCCTCGATCATCAATGTATTCGCACCCTGGTAGTAATAGTTTACTAACTAGTAGTACATTTTTAATAAACCTGTTCAACATATCTTGCTAAAGACATGCTAAACTATGCAAAACAACGACAAAAAATTCCAATCTTCTACTTAAATAATAGAACCATGCTTAATTTATATCCCAGTTTCATTAGTCCAAATTAGCATACGCAGTTCCCATAAATCTCTGCATGTAGACATTTGCTAAAAGTCCTGTCTATTGATGCCAAAAAAAACCCCAAACAGAATAAAATCAGCTTGGTCTGTTCCTTTTTTCACTGTTCATGCAGAACACAATGCAGAGAGATCAATTTACTGACTTGAGACCTACAGCAAAACACTGTCAAGATGCCAATACGGCTGAAACGGTGAAATCAGAGCACATCCAGAGGATAAAGAAATGCTCTTGCAGGACACAAGACAATAATCAATCAAGCTTTTTAGATCGTATACAAATCAGTGGACACACTGACTGACAGCAGTGTTGTTTACATTGAAAGTTATACAGCGAATTATATGCAGTTTTTCCTGGTATGCATCAAAGTGCGGTTACAGTTTAAATTTGCAGTCAAAGAAGTCACTTTTTTGTCAACAGTAAATGCACAGCAAATTCAGAATATTTTTTAAAGCATTTTTTTGTTGTTGAACTGTAAATTGTAAAATTAAAAGTGTGAATTCATGTTAAAATTGTAAGTTTATATCTCTTGATATCTCTTGAAATTTATATCTTTGAATTCCAGGATTTTCCTTAAAGATTACAAGATAAACGTCAGAATTGCAAGAAAGCCAATAAACTTGCAATTACATGAAATAATCATAATTTTAACTCTAAAGCTGAAAACTAAATAATTATAATAATAAAACCCAGGCTCACCCTGAAAACGTACTGCTATATACATTTCTGGAGAGCCCCAAATACATCCCAGGAGCTATATTTTTTGCCGTTTTTGTTTCCATGAATCCACCAGAGGCCGCTGTGTACTCTTTTTCAGATCTCAAATTTTGCACCTGCTGTTCTCGTGTAAATTCACTAGAGGCCTTTGTCGATTGACTGACTAATGGCCCGTTTCCACTGAGTGGTACGGTACGGTACGGATCGGTTCGGTGCGCTTTTATGGCCGTTTCCACTGTCAAAAGCGTACCAAACTGATCCGTACCTTACCACTTTTTCGGCACCCTTTCGAAAGGGTACCAAGGACGAGAAAGGGTACTAAAAGGTGGAGCTACACACGCAGCTGAACGCTGATTGGTTTACAGAGATACGTCACAATCTCGTGGAGCTATCCAGAATCAAAACAATGGAGCCGCCATGTTTTTAAATGTACAACCGAGACAACTTTATGCATATAATATCGAGTAATGGATGACCCGGGCTCAAAACAAACCTTGTCGTTGTCTTGATGAACAGCCACAAAGCCAAGAATCTGCCGTGTCCTGTTGTTGTTTTATGAGGCCGTCTTAAAGTCTAAAAGTGCAAGCGGTTTTTCGCTTTCTCCAGGGAGCCCATGATCGCGTCTAGATTTGATATAACGAACTTCTTGAGCTGATAATAATAACAACGTGTGTGTGTGTGTGATTAATGAAGCGTTTTCAACATCTGATCCATTCAGAAAGAAAAGGACAAACGCGAGAGTGAAGCGCGGAAAAAAAGAAGAAGCCCGACAGGATTACAAGAATTCCCGACAGGAGCAAATAGTTTCAGCAACCTGAACAATCTGCCATGTTTATCATCACCTTTTGGACTATTATGAACTCGGAATGACGGAAATTCTCTCTAACAGAGGCTACATGTGCTGGTGAAGATTACAGACACAGATGAGAGGTTAGCTCTGACTGTGGGCTACTGTATATGTTGCGTGTTGTTTTTGTACTGAAATAAGGAGTTAATGTATGCTGTGTGTAGTTTTTCTGTAAGTGGTAACATATCGGAGACTGTAAGGGTCTGTATGTGTTCATATATGTTGCATTTATTTATTTATTTATTTTATATAATTGCAGATGTTACAGTAGGCTGTAACACTGTCATTGATCTGCAGTTATAATCAAATCATGTTCATAGAAATGTTAGTAATAAACATTTATAAACAAGTATTAATATGTTTAAAGCATCTGTTTTGTTAGAAGAGCTTCTCATATAATGTGAACGAACTGTGCAGCTTTACTGTAGACATTTATTCGAGCGAGAATGATGCAGACTGAAACTCTCTGTAGTACACCATGCCCACCAAAAGGGTACCCTTTGTAGTGGAAACGCAAGCTTGATAAAGTTGACCCGTACCGACCCTAACCGTACCGTACTGTACCACTCAGTGGAAACAAGCCATTACTGACCAACTGACTGAGTGATCCCCTACCTACCCCTTTCTCTAAACCCAACCAGACTGACACAGGCTGACTCACCCACCCACTTCCCTAAACCAAACCGTGTTTTCAAAAGCAATCCAGAAAAAGAAAAGTCCTCGCAGCAGCCTGATTTTTACCACGTTTTCAGATTTTACCAAATTCTCACACTGTTATTTACTTGTTTATTTTATTTTTTTTGGCTTCTGTTTTGGTCTTACCTGCTTTCTGGAAGCGTTCTGTGCTAGACTCAAACCCCATTGTCATGATCAACTCCTCTTTGCGCCTCAAGTCCACCAATGTACATGATGAGCCACTGGACAAAGCTGGTAACAGTCATAAAGCCATCCACATGAAGGTAAGCGGTCAGCTGGGAAGCGCGAAAAGGAATGGCGTCATACCGCCCCGAAGCGTTCGTTTTAAAGATGAAATGCAGCCATACATACTTCTGGCTACATAATTTA
>CAIGQZ010032287.1:10701077-10727455 GCA_903798205.1 Danio tinwini | reverse complement strand
CACTCTAAACCTAAAAAAGACAGTCATGAAATGGCCTCCACAGCTTCCAGATCAGAATATTATAGAGTCTGTATTAGATCACCTGGACAAAAAAACCCCACTCTAAATCTGAAGAAGACAGTCTAAAGATAACACTCTAAACCTAAAGAAGATAGTCATGAAATGGCCTCCACAGAGTCCAGACCTGAATATTATAGAGTCTGTATAAGATCACCTGGACAAAAAAAAGAAAGATATGACACTCTAAACCTAAAGAAGACAGTCATGAAATGGCCTTTACAGTGTCCTGACCTGAATATTATAGAGTCTGTATAAGATCACCTGGACAAAAAAAAAAAAACACTCTAAACCAGAAGACAGTCTAAAGATAACACTCAACCTATAAGATCACCTGGACAGAAAAAGAAAGATATGACACTCTAAACCTAAAGAACTCTGGAAAGTGCGAAAAGAAGCCTGATAATACACAGCACATTATTTCTGTTTGTTTTTAATAAAGAGACTGATTGATTATATATCCGCTTGTTAAGTGTGACGTCACGCTAAGGGGCTTCCGGGTCCAAGCGCTCTATGAAACTAAATGAGGAGACTCATTAAATGCTAATAATAAATGTTTACAAAGCGATGTAATACTTTCGAAAATCACAATCGCAATATATACGTCCATGCCTAATATCTGATGGCCAGAAAATGATAAATGTTTTATAAATTGTTAAAATTTTGGTATATGTGATGCAGCAAGCTCAGTGATTGCTGTGTACACTATGACTTTATATAAAATTTACTTTAATGTGTGATATGAATAAATGGTGATCATAATATATCGAATATTTTGTCAATTCAAATGAGTGGCAGCTTGGACCCGGAAACAGTATTACATACGTCACCATCACGTCACCACTTAACAAGCGGATTGTGCAAAAGTATTAGGTAAATAAAGAATTTACCATTTAAAATAATAAAATTAACACAATTTTTAATTTGTTCATCACCATTTTCAAAATAACAAATAATTTCTTTTGCATTCAATGTCATCAATGTATCTTTCCAAAACAATTGCACACTCTGACAATCAACAAATAAGTGACATAATGATTCCTCACTGTTTTTACAAAATGAACATTCTCCATATCTAAAAATTTGGAAAGTAAAACGTTGGTTGGGTATACTTTATGTAAAATCTTGAAATGAGTTTCTCTTTATTTGAAATGCAAAATGTGTATGGTAGTAGCCATGCTTTTCTCCAATTGACCTCCCATAATAAAGAGTTCCAATAAAATTTCCCTCTTGGAATAACTCTATTTTTATTATTAAATACTGGCCTTATGTCTTTATTAGTACATTTTTTGTCAAATATATTTTTACCATTTATCAGGAAATTATATTCTTTATTTTCCTCCTTTTTACAAGGTTTTTGTCAACAAACTTATTTTGTTAATGAAGTCTCTCAAAACTGTAAAAAAAATTAAAAGCTCAGTCTATTGTAAGCTATTATGAATCTGTTTTTGGCGTCTTATGTCTTCCATGTTTTTTTTTTATTTTTTTTTTTATTGCAATTATCTTTGGAATTTTTGTTTGTTGCCTGTTTTTGCTGTATTTGTAAATTACTAATGCATAATAAAAAAATAAAAAAAAACTGTTATGGTGCTTAGGGACTTTTGCACAGTACTGTACATTTGGTTTGGATAAGTAAATAAAAAACAGAGGGAATCTCAGCACATCCAAAGCATTTTAATGGAATTCTACAACAAACACAAACAAGACCTTTAGAGGCAATGCCAGGATTGAACTAAGAAAGATTCAAATTGGCTTTGGAGTGTAACACAAACTATTTTCGCCCACATATTCTCAGCCACTTTCATCAAGCCTGTTTTCTCTAGCGAAGAGTGAATTCCATGGCGATCAGCAGTCACAATTCCTCCAAGAGCGCGCGCGTGTGTGTGTGTGTCTGAGGATCAGTATATCTTTGTTTTCCCCCTGTTCATTCCTGGCCAGTTGCAGTGAGGCTCAGCCGCAGGAACTGGGGTGATTAGCTAATGAACTCCAGGCTGTTTCCACTTCTTTTTTTATCCTTTATTGTTCTTGGGTCCACCCCATCATGCTCCTTCTCAGCTGACCACTTTAATAATATTTCATTTCGAGGACATCAGCTGCTGTCTCTACGTGATGCATAATGTTCAGCTAATCTTGTATCTTTTGCATCAGTTTTGATGGGTTGAACATTTTCATTCATTACAAAAAAGCAGACAGGCGATAATATGCTGTCAAAGCAATCCTCTTTACATTGTTCTCTGAAAATTATAACAAAAAAAAAAACACTGTATTGTGCATGTAAGGCCAGTGTGGAAACACAAAGCATCTGCACAGTATTACCTATAGTCCAGCATTGTTGTTTTGGTTACCAAGTACTTCTGACAATGAGTACTACAATGTAGGTTAATCAATGTTAATCACGATTAATAATGACAATTATTCCTTTGGTTCACTTTTATTTACTTGTGTATTTTTATTGAACTTCACAACCACTAATATAGAAAAAAACAAGCATATATACTGTAAAATTGTGACAATATTTATTTGCTGAGGCCTCAAATATCATTATAGTGATAAAAAAAAATGGTTAACCGTGCAGCTCTACTACAACGCATGACTATAGACTGAAAAAAAACATGCTTTTATAGTTTACATGGAGATAATAAGGGTACTATTTTCAACTGCTACACTACCTGACAAAAGTCGTGTCATCGATCTCAGTTACTTGATTTGACTTCTAGATCATTTGAAAAAGTGGCAGAAGGTAGATTTTTCTGGGAAATCATCTGTTGAACTGCATCCAAACCATCACAAATACTGCAGAAGACCTATTGGAAGCTACATGGACCCAAGATTCTCACATAAATCAGTCAAGTTTGGTGAAGGAAAAATCATGGTTTGGGGTTACATTCAGTATGGGGGCGTGCGAGAGATCTGCAGAGTGGATGGCAACTTCAACAGCCTGAAGGTACTAAGACATTTGTGCTGCCTATTACATTACAAACCACATGAGAGGGCAAATTCTTCAGCAGGACAGTGCTCCTCATACTTCAGACTTTACATCAAAGATCCTAAAGCAAAGAAGGTCAAGGTGCTCCAGGATTGGCCAGCCCAGTCACCAGACAAGAACATTATTGAGCATGTCTGGGCTAAGATGAAGGAGGAGGCATTGAAGATGAATCCAAAGAATCTTGATGAACTCTGCAAGAATGCTTTCTTTGCCATTCCAGATGACTTTTTTAATAAGTTATTTGAGTCATTGCAGAGATGTATGGATGCAGTCCTCGAAGCAAATGGGAGTCATACACAATATTCATTCTTTTTCCACTGCACCATGACTTTATATTCTATACTGTACATTATTTCTGTTAAGACACAAGACTTGTCTAAGCAAAGCCAGACCTTACTGTCCTAATTAAACAAGTGGCCTAATTAAAAAAATCAAGGCATGATCATATTTTATTGTGGTAAAATAAGCGTAATCATGAGGCCTTTGCCTTTCTTATAAGCCACTTCTGATACCAAATGATCAACTAGAAGTCGAGTTAATATTTGTTGTTCCTAAAACTTGAATAGGCAACAAGACTTTTGTCAGGTAGTGTAGTGTTTTAGATGATTTTTAGTCTTCACTTGAAACACTGTGCATGTTTGAAGCATTATTTTGTGTCTTTATTATTGTGTCTTTATTGTGTCTCTTTGTATCCTCCAGCAGAGACTGTACTTCCTTCGTCAGCTGAGAAAGTTCAACCTGCCACAGGAGCTGCTCGTACAGTTCTACTCAGCTGTCATCCAATCCATCCTCTGCACTTCAATCACCGTCTGGTTCAGCTCAGCTGCCAAAACCGACCTCCGTAGACTACAGCGAATAGTCCGGACTGCTGAACGAATCACTGGCCCTACCCTTCCCACACTTCAAGAACTGTACTCTTCCAGAGTGAGTAAAAGGGCTCGTAAAATCACTCTGGACGCCTCACACCCAGCACACTACCTGTTCAAACTGTTACCGTCTGGTCGGCGCTACAGAGCACCAAGCACAAAAACAGATAGACACAGGAAAAGTTTCTTTCCTCAGGCCATCTACCTCATGAACAGTTAAATATTCCCCTATTGTGCAATAAACGTGCAATACTTTCTCATACGCACTTGTACACAGCACCTTATAACCTGTATATTTACAACATATCTGTACATACATTCAACATCCAGATCTTTTTGACTGACTGCATCTCTGTTTAATGTTTAATGTTTATTGCCTTTTCTTTTCTTGTATTTAATTTTGTGTTGTCACTCGTCACTTTATGTACACTGGAAGCTTCTGTTGCCAAAACAAATTCCTTGTGTGTGTGAAGCACACTTGGCAATAAACTGATTCTGATTCTGATTACAAACCTGAAGTTAAATACATAGTGTAGGAGCAATAATAACAGTGTTGCTTGCCTCAGCAAACACCACTAACTACCTCATGACACTCTCTGAAGCTTTGGCACAGAGATTATTGCATATAGTTTAGGCCCTGGGCCCCTTGAGAACCACCGGGGTGGCACTGTTAGCAGCGTGATGCTGCAGCACCGGTTCAGTTCCCGTCTCCCTTTAAAGGGGTTTTTGTGGTTGCTGCGGTAACAGTCTTTTTCAGACCTTCTCTGTAATTGAGTCTTGCGTTTTTGTCCTGAATTCCACAGCCAGCACAATGTGCCGATTATGCCAGAGTAACACAGTCAGGAGGGGCAGGCGGGGGGGGGGATCCAGAACTTGAGTGAATGCCATTGCTTTCTCATGAAGTTGATTGGTTGTTTGGTCACTGTCCTGTATGCAGGGTATACTTTTATATGGTCCTCCCCTCATGTGGACCCACTTACTTACACAATAAGAGTTCAAGCAAGTTCACAGACTGCCAGATTTAGGGCCAGCACGTTACTTAAATTAGTCAACTCTCAGTTCTTCATGCTTTTCTGAATCTCCTTTTGACTCCAAATCACTATGGAAACAGAATAATGTTTTTTTCTCTATGTGGCATCAGGTTACACATCTCAGAATGACCCAGAATGCAATGCTAACATGTTATTTGCTGCATATATAAATCCTCTTCTGATCTCGATTCAAGCCCGCAGCCTCAGCCCAAACTGCTCCAATACTTCTGGAATGTTCCATCCGCCGAGCCCCGTCGCACCATTTCACCATTCCGTTGTCTTTCGGTTGACGTTGCGGTCCGTGAGAATGGAGAAAGGTCACGGCAAGGCAAGCGTAATTGAATTCAGTGGTGTGCTGCTCATTCCAGATCCCTCCATGGATGTCCGCTGAACTCTGTAAGGTCGTCAAGTGCAGAATTTCATTAAGATATACTGCGCGCGCACTTTACAGTAGTCAAGTGAATCAAAGAGGTTTTTCAAAATTACCCTACATGCCAGGCAAGGATGGGTGTTGTATAGTGGGTGTAATAGTTTTAGGACAAAGGTTTTGACCCTTTTCAGATGTTGACTACTGTAGTTTCGAATCTCTTGGTTTATTTGTACTGCAAATTTGGTGTACATCAAGATTCGGTAGGCCGCACTTACACATTTTCAATTGAATGTTACTAACTATTTATCTTAAACTAAACTTGGAAAACATGACCATACGCTTAATTGAAGGATTAGGATGCAAAGAAGTAGAACATCAGGTTTTTATGTCTAATAATATTTAGAATGCAGCTCCTGCTGAAGAAAACATCCTCCATGAAAAAAGATAACATCTTATTCTCCATGTTTCACTGGAGTTTGGGTTCAGTCTTTGTCGAGACTGATTACAGACATATTGTTTCCCATTGGATTCATATAAATTCAACTTGCTTTCATTACTGAAGTGAACTTTGGACAGCAATGGAGATTGATTCCAGCTGCAGTGAACCCATTATCCATTGAGATTCTCTGCATTTTCCTGTCATCTTGTTTATTTGTTTATTTTTGGATGATCAGCCTCATTAGGGGACTTGAATGAATTTGTGACAATAGAAATCAATCAGAGCTTCACTTTGGCCTTCATCTAGACCAGAAGTCCTCAACCACCGGGCTGCGGACCGGTACCGGTCTGTGGATCAATTGGTACAGGGCCGCACAAGAAATCATTAATCATTTCTGTTTTATTTATTATCTGAGTTTGAACGATCTTTTATTTTGAAAAATGACCGTATTCTCTCAGTTACATCTTGGTCACTTGAGTGCCCAAATGTAAAACACAAGCAGCAAAATGAGTAAGAAACAGACGTCTTTGCAAAGTTTCTTTGCTAAGG
The DNA here is from genome assembly GCA_903798205.1 of Danio tinwini. Taxonomy (NCBI): domain Eukaryota; kingdom Metazoa; phylum Chordata; class Actinopteri; order Cypriniformes; family Danionidae; genus Danio; species Danio tinwini. The sequence continues at coordinate 10,721,157 of CAIGQZ010032287.1, read as the reverse complement.
GGAAAAGGCCCAGTGAACGACCCAAGAACTGCCAAGGAATGGATCCACAGCCCATTTGTCAACAAATCAGGTGAATCCAGCATGTCTGTGCAAGAAGATCAACTGATGGAGATCGCAAATGACAGCGGGTTTTAGGGGGTGTTCACATATCGCGTCTTTTCTAGAATTCGTGCAAGTTTGTTATTGCCAATGGAGGTGTGCTGCTTATGCACTCACGCCTTTTAGATGGACCTAGTTTGAATGAATGCCGCCAGAGCATCACAAGTTATGTGACAAGAACTGACCGATTAGCTTCATACTTTGTATGGAATATACACATTTTGGTAGACTAATTATATCAGACAAACACAGAACACCCAAACACTGCAGTGCTTTTAGGTTTCCCCCCCCCGGTCGGTGGTTAAATTGTCAAGCATTATCCGATCCGCTGTGATTAAAAGGTTGGTGACCACTGATCTAGACAACTTGCCGTGAGAGACTTTCATTTACTTTAGAACGGCTTACCATCTTGCAAACGATTGAAAAGTTTGCCTGCTAATTAATTGGGGTTAGCCAAAATAATGAGCAATCGACCACAAGGTATCAAATATAGCAGCAATAACTGAGAGGTATCGGACACTGCATTCCATTGGGAGGGGTTCATCCCTGTGCCCTAAGCCCTTCAAAGTGTTTACCCTCCAGAGTGGCAGCTTCGTGCATTAGGGCATGGGGATTAGGGCACAGTGTGCGACACCAATCTTTCCTGTGCGAGGGATCATGGTAGCCCGAAGTGTCCAATTGTTCTATTCAAAATCCTGAATTCCAAAAGGCCTTGGAATAACACTTCAATATGGCGGCCATGACTGTTTTCACTCCAAAGTGCGCTTCAGAGGGCAGTACATCCCATTTGGAAAGCATTGCGAGTGTTCTTTTAATTTGATTGGTGTTCTTTTTCAAATATTTACATGTTCATATCATGCTTCAAAATAGATAAATTATGCTTAAAATCTATTAATTTACCTCTGATAGTGACTTCAGAAATTAGGAAATTGTAGGTTGTTCTCAATAGCAATTTAATCTCCACAGTAAGTGCATTTCAGTAATTCTTTTAAAAACCCATATGTGTAGGAAGAACAAGACACATTCATGAATTGTTGCACGAACGCACTGACTTGCTCTACTTTAGATTCTGGCTTTCACCACTCAGTGCGGTTAAATAACTGTTTCCAGAAATTCTGGGCTTTCGACCCATCGAGCAGCTTCCAAGCGCCTCTGAGGGTAGCCTCAAAAACACAAGATTTATGGTTGCGCTGTGATACTCGGGCAGAGTCTGTGCATGAAAGATACAAGAGGAAAGAACCAAACAACCAAATCGGGCCATTGCCGAAACCACACCTCAGCTTTACTGGGCAATTACAAGAACCACTCTGACTATTAGGTAAAACTGATTACACTGAAAACTATTAAGCTTATTATAGATAACCAAAAAGTAATTAAAAATGTTAAGATTTTAGGACAAAACTGTTTAAATAATAAGAATGTACAGAGAACCAAGTATTGAAGACATTAAATACTTTATAAGATAAAATTTATTCATAAAAGAACCATATGACAGAAGGTTTCATAATGAAAAGCAGGGCAATAAATACAATGGGAATCATTTTTTCCGAATATTATGGCACAAAATAAAAACTGAGCAATAGCGGAATGTTTTTGGTCGTCCAGTCAGTTAATCTTTAAAACGCTTACAGTTGTAGCTTGTAACATTTCCAGACATTTGGAATTCTAAAATGGAATGACTTTAAGTGGAATGATTTAGGAAGGAATGTCTTCAGAAGGCTTTCAGTCCACTGCAGTCTGCCATGCGTTGGTGTGGAGCAAGATTTCAAAAGGAGAATTAGTGTTAAAACTAGCAAGAACAATTCGCTCCAAGATGCGAGGCCAAAATAAGTAAGAGTAGGGCATAAAAAGAAGAATCACACTGCAAAACTAGACAATTCTTTTTACAGTTCTCCATCCATACTTCACAAAAACCTTTTTAAAAATTATATTTAATACTGTCAACATGCGGTCACATTAGCAATATTTCAGCAAAATTTCAATGGCAATAAATGTTCCATTGTCATTAGAGTAGCAAAAACACTCTTAAAACCAAGCAGATTTTTTGGGGATTTCAAGTCAACAACTCCTAATAGTGCTGATTGCTATTGGAATGAATGGATTTTACCTTCGAATTTTCACCGAGCAACAGTAAATGTGACCGCATGGTTAGACAGATTTAAGATATCTTACCGCTCACAATCGTTTTACCCAATCACATGCGCTGGGACAGGAAGGGTAAATGTGAGAAGCAAAAGGCATAGCAAAAGACTTGCTCTGTTGATATACATTGTGTTAATACTGCTTTGACTCTCAGCGCAGCAGCGTTCTCTAGTAGTCGATGCCCTGGTCGTTATAGTGCCCTCTGTATTCCTCATGGTATTCGCCCTGGTACTCCTCCTCCTGGTATTCCGCCTGATAGTCACTATCACTGATTTCTGAGCCGTTCGTGCCTGTTCCCTGGCTGCCGTTGGCATGGATCATAGGCTCTGTTGGAGTGGCGCAGTACTTGGGGTCGTAAACCTGCCGTCCCAGCCCGTACACACTCATGCCTTTCTGAGAGGCCACCTTATTGGTTCCCATTTGCAATGAAATGGTGGAGTTGTCCATTGGTTGCAGAGCTGCCTTCTGGTCATAAATGTCCCTTCTGGTGCCTGGAGCAGACATACCTGCCTGGAGAGAGAGAGAATGACAGAAGATCAGTGAGGTAAAAGGTCACTTTTATGCAAAATAATGTTGATAAAAGTGGGTTCTTTGGGTTTACCTGACTTGCACCTTTGTTGGTGCCCATTTGCAGGCTGATGGTGGTCTGGTCATAGGGTTTCTCTGTTTGTGTTTTGGGGTCGTAAAGATGTCTCCTGGTGCCGTAAGCCGTCATTCCAGCCTGACTTGCGCATTTGTTGGTTCCCATCTGAAATCAGAAAGACTTTGTTCAAAGAACTACTCTGAAGACCATCACTCCTTAGTCTGACAGCAGCATTAGATCATTTGCTTTGAGATGGAGTGAGAAGGGAAGACATACTATAAAAAAGTAAGGGTTAGGGCTAGGGTAAGGGTAGGATTTAGTTTTTGCTTTCATCTAGAACAGAGATGCACAAAGTGGGGCCTGAGGGCCAAAGTTGGCCCATGGTAATCTTTGGTTTGGCCCGCCATACCATCTGAAAAGAAAGGGAGAATGATGGGGAGTTGATTGAGGTGAATGCCTTTGACAGAGATTGTCATTTCGAATTTAATGTATACCTTTTTGTTTCTTTGTTTAATTGAGTAGCTACAAAAAAAAGCCAACTAAAATTAAATAATTCATATGAATCAGACTTTTAAAATGTAAATACTGTCACTTGACAGATAGAGGACAATGCACAAGACAAATCAAGCAAATCAAGGCAAAGGCAGTAGCAGCTCAACTAGTGTATTTAGTATTGAGCTCCATTGTGTTATAATTGGGATTGTTTATGTTTTTACTATAAGTTGATTATAAAACATAAAAAATTATACCACATCATCATTTAATAAGGTTTAAAGCAACTTTTTCTAGTTATTTTTAAATAATAAGCAAACAAATGAGCAAATTTTATGTAATATGGTTTGGTATATTTAACTTCGGCCTAAAGCTCTCAATCAAGTTTGGTTTTTGGCCTTTTTAAGAAAAGGTTTGGACACCCCTGATCTAGAACACATGTCTCAAACTCAATTCCTATGGGCTCTGCACAGTTTTGCTCCAACCCTAATCAAACACAGCTAATCCAACTTATCAAGGTGTTCAAGACTACTAGAGACTATTAAGCAGGTGTGAGTTGGAGGTGGTTGGAGCTCAACTGTGCAGAGCTGCGGCCAGGAATTGAGTTTAAGACCACTGATCTAGAACAACCTCTGGTTAGCTGGCTACTTAACAACCCTAATCCTAACCAAGCCCTAATCTAGAATCATCTAGAACCAACAACCAATGTCAGTGCAATGCAGAGATGTGGAAAAAACAAAGCCTATGTGTTGCCTTCTATCTAATCCCAATTTTTACGGAAGAGTGGATGAATTTTATATTTGATGAAGTTCCAGATCGCATCTGTAGGATTGGTCTTTTATTCGCTTTATTATACTGCAGATTTGTTCACCAACAAAGTCACAAACTAATCACTAAGACTGAGGTCATTTAAGTAACATTGGATACAATCATCAACTCATTCGTAATGTGCCTTCCTTTTTCACCCCATCAAAAAAACTAATGAGATAACATTATGGCCAGACTTCCTTTAAAACAATGATATTCATCCAGAAGCAAAGGTGTTTCAGGAAAAAAGTTTATAACCTGAAGTCCGATGACACACTGGCCAGCCTTCATCTTCTCATCGTCAAAATTTCTTTGCTGCTTGTCTGCGTATTTTACACCAATGTCAATGTTTGTTTCCATGCCTTTGGTCTTTGCCTTTAAAAAAAAAGAAGTGATTGTTGCAAAAATGTCTATGATATAGATTCAACATAAGACTCTTAGTGGGATTTAAGGACTCAGACATACCATACTGGCCAAAGCGAGAAGTGTGGTCTGAACTTGTGTCATGTTCCCATTTTCGAAGAGGTCGTTAGCTTCAAAGATGTCATTCGGCTTCAGCCCGTAGGCTAGAATGGCTTTGATGAAATTCCCAAGGTTCTCTAACTGAGGGAACAATTGCAACATCATTGGTTACTTCTTTTTCAAAGAAAGAGTTAGTTGTAGGTGGATAGGTTGAAAAGTCAGTGCATGAATGGGACCATTTATTCTTACAGCACATAAAGACTTCTAACACTTTTATATACTATAGCAAATGTTAGCAGTTGTTAGGAGCTTTTGCTTTGTGCTCCATGTTTTCTCAACTGCTTGTCCTAGCATTTGCCAGTAATATTTCTATGCTGCATTGGAAGTCACTTTGTAAGAAAAGCACATACAAATGAAAACAAAAACCTTGAGAGACATTTACCTTGTGCCAGTTTAACTGTGAATGGTTTATTTTCTTTATTGATCCAGGCTGAAGCTTGTTTATCAATCTGGAAAAAAATACAAATAAAAACAGAAAATCATTTCAGTTCATTTCCTTTGCATGAGAACTGCATAAATAAGCATCTTCTGTGCTGGAACATGTAATTTTCCTGCTACTAGCATCACTAAATGGAATTGCAAAAATTTGATGCCACTGGTCAACAAGACTGATAGTCCTGCATTGGTGTATAGGATTAGTTAAACAAGTGTCATTAAGTTTAGCTGAGACTCTCAATCAAGCAATGTTTTGATAGTCTCCTAGTCTGTCAAATCTAATCTTTAGCTAGTTTAACGGTTCAGACGAGTGGTCTCCCAAACATCATGATTTTGCCAAGTACGATGCGATCCTGGATTAACATCTCTGTAATGTAATCCATACTCATCGTACACCTACCTACTAAAAATCTGAGGGAAATAATAGTTGGATAACAATCATGTAGAAGTGCATAAACCTAACCGTAAACCTAAACTTAACATAAACTGTAAACGTATCCCTAAATTCTGATTGGCTGATTGGGATTTTGTCCCAGCCAGGATCAACATTGATGTTAATCCAGGAACATCTCCTACTTGGTAAAATCAGGTTTCCAATTGGACAAAGCCATACTAATGGCTCATTTCCAGTGAGTGATACAGTACAGTTCTGTACAGTTTAGCAAACATTTATTTCCATTTCCACTGTAAAGAGTACCATACCACTTTTTTGAGACTCTTACGTAAGGGTACCTAGCACAAGATTATGATAACCAAGGGTGGAGCAAGACTTACTGCTGAATGCTGATTGGTTTACAGAGAATCTTCCTTTTTTTTTTAATACACTGCTAAAACACAACACTGTACTGTATATATAACAGTGTGCAGCAATGAAACACTGTTGACTTGAGCTTAAACAAACCCAGTCATCTTGTGATATCTTCTTGTGAACAGGATCTGCTGTATGTCTTTCTTTTTTGTTTATGTAGTCTTTTATGTCTAAAAACATTTGGAAAATGTGTGGTGCGATTGCAACATGTCTACATTTGAAATAACCAACATGATTGCACAAAACACACAAATCACAATTTTCATCAATCACAATTTTGTGGTGTACACCATGCCAAGTACCAAGTTACTGCTGGCAGTGGATATGCAAGCCTGATCAGGATGACCCATACCAAATAGTACTGTACTTTATTACACTGTACCATACCATACCGTTCAGTGGAAATGAGGCATAGAAAATGACCAATTGGAAAAGAGAGACCAGCAAATTAACTTATGTCATGTTCAACTTTTTGTTTCCAGCAGAGAAACCTTGTCCACAGGGCCAAATTGTATGTTAAATGTTCACCAACTCACTCGCACAGTATGACGCCATCCTTGAGCCCTTTCTGGAAGTGGTCTCCGATCGGCATACCGGTCACCTCCTCAATCCAGAAACGAAGTTCCTCTTCCTTCTGTAGGTCATATTTCTGTGCAATCTGTGAGAAGAATAAGTCAATCAACGAGTCAGCCAACACGCATTAGTCAAACCGGCTCTGCAAGATCATAATTGCATGTGATAATCTTCCTTTTGATTCTACAGATATGTGTCTGCATTCATGCTTATCTAAACTATTGCAATGCCAGTATACTTTGCTGATCTTCTCAAAGGACGTATTTGACTTTGAAACACAAGAACAAAGAACCTTCTTTGCCTGTTGGAAGTTGCATTAGAGCTTATGGAAAATCATCAAATGCAGCTTAATTCAATCAGATTGCTTGTAAAAACTCGTTTCTGGCTTTCTTTGTTTGCAAACAGAGTTGTTTGCCTGTAAATCATGTGACGCAATGCCAAACATGCGATTCTGCCAGCAACAGAGCATAAAATCCCAACAAAGAGTCCCAGCATGAATCTATTCTGGCCGTTTCGCTCTTTCTCAGGACTTTTCTAACTGTAAATAGCACAGTTGACCTGCTAACAAGGAGTAATCTGCAAAGAACTGAAATCTTTGACTTACAACTAAACAAAACCGATCGGAACAAAAGATGAGAGTTGAGAAAGACTGCTTTCTTGTGTAGAAGCTGATGCCACAATTCAACATCTTTTGCTGAGGTGTTTTTGTTATAGACACGTAAACATAGATTCCAAAAATCAATAATATTCGATTCCAAAAACCCCCAAGATTTAAATTCTCAATAAAATGTGATAAGGTTATACAGGTGAGATTGTATTGGTTTGAATATCAATATAACTCAATGTCTCAAAATGCACCTACACTATCTGACAAAAGTCTTGTCATTGATCGCAGTTGAAAGAGCAACAAATAATAACTTGACTTCTAATTGATCATTTAGAAAAGTGGCAGAAGGTAAATTTTTTCTGATGCTTCGTCTGCTGAAATGCATCCTAATCATCACAAAAACTCCAGAAGACCTATTGGAACCCGCATGGATCCAAGATTCTCACAGAATTCAGTCAAGTTTGGTGAATGAAAAATCATGGTTTGGGGTTACATTCAGTATAGGGGCGTGCGAGAGATCTGCAGAGTGGATGGCAACATCAACAGCCTAAAGGATCAAGACATTTGTGTTGCCCATTACACTACAAACCACAGAAGAGGGCAAATTCTTCAGCAGAATAGCTCTACTTCTTATACTTCAGCCTCCACATCAAAGATCCTGAAAGCAAACACGGTCAATGTGCTCCAAGATTGGCCAGCCCAGTCACCAGACATGAACATTATTGAGCATGTCTGTGGTAAGATGAAGGCAGAGGCATTAAAGATGAATCCAAAGAATCTTGATGAACACTGCAAGAACACTTTCTTTGCCATTCCAGATGACTTTATTAATAAGTTATTTGAGTAGTTGCAGAGATGTATGGATGCAGTCCTCCAAGCTCATGGGAGTCATACACACTATTCATTCTTTTTCCACTGCACCATGACTTTATATTCTATACTGTACATTATTACTGTTAAGTGACAAAACTTTTGTCTAAGCAAAGTCAGACCTTACTGTCCTAATTAAATAATTAAAAATCAAGGCATGAATATACATTATTGTGGTAAAATAAGCGTAATCTAGAGGCATTTGCCTGTCATAAGCCACTTCTGATACCAAACAATTAACTAGAAGTCAAGTTATTATTTGCTGTTCCTAACATTAGGATAGGCAACAAGACCTTTGTCAGGTAGTGTATGTATACACATTATCTAGGGATTATTATTACGTTAGTCAAAAATATGGCTTCTGATGAAGGCCATTAAGTATGTCTTAGAAAAGTAATACTATACCTCAGCTAGGTTTTATTAAGATTAACATTTATAGTCAATGATTTATTCACATCTCTAAGTATCAACAGTACAAGCACTTCTGATTCATGCAGACCCTCAAAGTATGTTTCACAAGTGCCAATGATTACTTCAGCTTCAAGTATTCCCTTTCAAAAACAATTGTGTAAATCAGCATAATAAAGTTCAATACACTTTAAGCAACACGTTTAGAACAGCTATTAATAAAAACATGCAGGAAATGGCTTTTATCATGGAGGCTTCATTTCAAGTTCATCTTCAGGGTCAGACTGTACATAGACAAAGCTAAATGTGGCCATCAATACAGATCAACAGAGAGAGGGACAAAGAGATATACAGGGAAACAGGGTGGAGGAGAAGATATTTTTGGTATAGGCGGTGGACAGAGGCTTCTGTAGATGTCTTTCTTTCCAGCCAAAACATGATAAGAGTCTTTTGTCATGACCTGTTGGCTATCTCAAACCATATTTACAGCACAAACAGAGCTCTAAAGCCTCAGAGACACTTTGTTTCCCGATTGCTATTAACATGCATTTTTGGTGGTCAGCTGAGATGCATTACCATTCCCACCTGTATTTAACATGCATTATATTTATCCAAATTTAATTTCAGAGACCCTTTGTTCTTATTTGGTCATTTACCACTTTAATGTGAGCACACAGTGTGACCCAGATGTACTATTGAATTTATGGATCTATGCGGACAGCTACTTTACTTTTATTCATAATCTGTGCGTTCTGGAACATTGCAATGAAGTATAAAGGCCTTGTTTTGGTGCAATTTCTCACAACAGTCACACAATGATTACGTGTTTGGTGAGTAGATTGTAAATTAATTTAAAAAAATGCTCGGTTTGTCCTCATTTATATTCAAATTTGGCAAAAAATAAGCTTTTGTAAAGGGTTGTATTTTGTTGGCCTTTACACTAAGAAAGCAGACCCAAAATGTTTTAGATGCGTTAAACTGTATCATATCAGTAACAGAATCATATCTACAAGAAACAGTTGCAACAGAATGGTTTAGCATGTTTTTTGGCCATGTATCATATATATAAATATTTTTATATGCTGGGTTCGTCCACATTTTAACCAAATTTGGCAAAAAAATAAGCATAAGTGAAAAGTAGATGTTATTTTGTGGGCCCAAAATGCTTTAGAAGCGGTTCATGCCTGTATTAAACATCATTCAGATTGAGAAAAACATATGTTAATACAAAGTTAAACTGTATTGTATTAGTAACAGTATCATATCAACAAGAAACAGTTTTAACAGAACGGTTTAGTATGTTTTTTTGGCCATGTATCAGTTTGTTTTATTTTAAATGCTCGGTTTGACCAAATTTCATCCAAATTTGCCTAAAAAAAAGCTTTTTTTAGAGCATAGGTGGAAAATTAGGTGTTATTTTGGGGGCCCAAATGCTTTACTCTCAGGATGGCGCCGCGGATGGCTGCCTCGGTGTGGAGCTCTTCAGTGTTTGCACTATTTCTGTTAGTCTGTCCTGTTTTATGTTTATCAAACACGATCAGTTATACCAGGGATGAGCTGCTGAACATTCGGCAGTGCACACCAACTAATCACCAATTGGATTTTGATTTCTCTGGCGTTTTGCGGAACATTGTCATCGGCGGAGCAGCTGCTTTGTGGAAGAAATACAAGACCCGGCAGCGAGGAAAAAGAGCTGGCGCGCTTGTCAGGCTGAGACAGCGCGGCTTCAGAACAGCGCTGCCTAGCATCCATCTAGCGAATCTCCGCTCGCTTCCTAACAAAATGGACGAACTACTTCTGCTCTCACGCGAAAACAAGAACTTTAACAACTCTGCTGCGCTGTGTTTCACAGAAACCTGGCTGAACGAAGCCATTCCGGACAGCGCATTACACTTACCGGACTTTCAGCTGTACAGAGCAGATCGCGATACGGAGTCAACAGGCAAAACACGCGGTGGTGGGACATGCTTTTTCATCAACAGGAAGTGGTGTACGGATGTAACTGTGTTAAAGAAGATGTGCTGTCCTGATGTGGAAGCGCTTTTCATTAACTGTAAGCCGTTTTATGCACCGCGGGAGTTCTCCTCGTTCATTCTTGTCTGTGTTTACATTCCACCACAAGCACACGTGAGGACTGCGTTACAACAGCTGTCTGATCTGATCACAGAGACTGAACAACGACACCCGGACTCTGCTTTTATCATTCTCGGTGACTTTAATCAGGCAAAACTCACACACGAGCTGCCTAAATTCAAACAGCACATCACATGCCCCACCAGAGACAATAACATTTTGGATCATTGCTACACCACAATAAAGGATGCATATCGCTCTGTCGCCAGAGCAGCTTTAGGACTCTCCGACCACTGCCTGGTTCATCTTATACCAACTTACAGGCAAAAACTTAAAACTACTAAGCCAGTATTAAGGACTGTTAAGAGATGGACCAACGACACAGAGCAGGTCTTACAAGCCTGTTTTGAATGCACTGATTGGAGTGTTTTTGAAGCTGCAGCCACCGACCTAGACGAGTTCACAGAGACTGTAACATCATACATCAGTTTCTGTGAGGAGTTATGCATCCCTACCAGGACCTACTTATCATTTAACAATGATAAACCATGGTTTACACCAAAACTTAGACAGCTTCGTCATGAAAAAGAGGATGCCTACAGGAGCGGGGACAGGATTTTATACAATCAGGCCAGGAACACACTGACAAAGGAGATTGGTGTGGCCAAGAAAAGCTATGCCAAAAAGCTGCAAAACCAGTTTTCTGCCAACGACCCTGCATCAGTATGGAAAGGCCTGAAAGACATCACAAATTATAAAACGCCATCCTCCAGTATCGACTGCAACAACCATCTTGCAAACGAGCTGAATATCTTCTATTGTAGATTTGACACCTCTGACCAGACACCTCACACCCACCCGGATCATCTCCCTACACAGCCATCAACACCTCCAGCCATCTCCCTCTCACCCCCTGCACTTCAGATCAGTGAGGATAATGGGCATCAGATCCTCAGTAAACAGCCATCAACACCTCCAGCCATCTCCTTCTCCACCCCGGCACTTCAGATCAGTGAAGATAATGTGCGTCAGATCTTCAGTAAACAGAGGAGACGAAAAGCACCAGGTCCAGATGGTGTTTCACCAGCCTGTCTGAAAACTTGTGCGGACCAACTGGCTCCCATTTTCACACAGATCTTCAACAGATCACTGGAACAGCGCAAAGTTCCATCCTGCTTCAAATGCTCCACCATCATCCCAATACCAAAGAAACCAAAGATCACAGGACTCAATGACTACAGACCTGTTGCCTTAACATCTGTGGCCATGAAGTCATTCGAAAGACTGGTGCTAGCTTATCTGAAGGACATCACTGGACCTTTGCTGGACCCCCTGCAGTTTGCCTATAGAGCAAACCGGTCTGTGGATGATGCAGTCAACATGGGACTGCATTATATCCTAGAACATCTGGACAAACCAGGGAACTACGCAAGGATACTGTTTGTGGACTTCAGTTCTGCCTTTAACACCATCGTCCCATCACTGCTCGAGAACAAACTGACCCAGCTGTCTGTCCCTAGCTCTGTCTGTCAATGGATCACCAGCTTTCTGACAGATAGACAACAGCTAGTCAGAATGGGCAAAATCACATCCGACAGCCGCACCATCAGCACTGGTGCCCCCCAGGGATGTGTTCTCTCCCCACTGCTCTTCTCCCTGTACACAAACGACTGCACTGCAAAAGACCCCTCCATTAAGCTCTTGAAGTTTGCGGATGACACTACTGTTATCGGCCTCATCCGGAACGGTGACGAGTCTGCATACAGACAGGAGGTGGAGCGGCTGGCTTTATGGTGCAGATACAACAACCTGGAGCTGAACACGCTCAAAACAGTGGAGATGATAGTGGACTTTAGGAGAAACCCCCCTGCACTCCCCCCACTCACCATCATGAACAGCACTGTGGCTGCAGTAGAGTCATTCAGGTTCCTGGGCACCACCATCTCTCAGGATCTGAAGTGGGACATTCACATAGACTCCATTGTAAAGAAAGCCCAGCAGAGACTGTACTTCCTTCGGCAGCTGAGAAAGTTCAACCTGCCACAGGAGCTGCTCGTACAGTTCTACTCAGCTGTCATCCAATCCATCCTCTGCACTTCAATCACCGTCTGGTTCAGCTCAGCTGCCAAAACCGACCTCCGTAGACTACAGCGAATAGTCCGGACTGCTGAACGAATCACTGGCACTACCCTTCCCACACTTCAAGAACTGTACTCTTCCAGAGTGAGTAAAAGGGCTCGTAAAATCACTCTGGACGCCTCGCACCCAGCACACTACCTGTTCGAACTGTTACCGTCTGGTCGGCGCTACAGAGCACCAAGCACAAAAACAGATAGACACAGGAAAAGTTTCTTTCCTCAGGCCATCTACCTCATGAACAGTTAAATATTCCCCTACTGTGCAATAAACGTGCAATACTTTCTCATACGCACTTGTACACAGCACCTTATAACCTGTATATTTACAACATATCTGTACATACATTCAACATCCAGATCTTTTTGACTAACTGCATCTCTGTTTAATGTTTATTGCCTTTTCTTTTCTTGTATTTAATTTTGTGTTGTCACTCGTCACTTTATGTACACTGAAAGCTTCTGTTGCCAAAACAAATTCCTTGTGTGTGTGAAGCACACTTGGCAATAAAACTGATTCTGATTCTGATTTAGATGTCTGTATTAAGCATCATTCAGATTTAGAAAAAGGTATCTTAATACATAGTTAAACTGTCTCAGTATCATATCAGTAACAGTATCATCTGTCAATATCAAAAATAACAGAATGGTTGCAACAGGATGGTTTTGCATGTATTTTTGCCCATGTATCATAAAAAATCTGAAATATTCTTTCTGTTACCATTTAAATACTGTTGTATAAAAATATAATACTAAGAACCACAGTATATATTAAACAAACGCTCCACTTTTTTGAAAAATAGGCTCATTTTACAACTCTTAAGTTAAACAGTGAGGTTTTACAATTTTTTTTTTATCAATTTAGCCGAACTCTAGGTCTGGTGGAAGCACATAGTACACAATGTAACAAAAAAAAAAAAAAAGAGTAAAGCTTTAAACAGAAAAAAAAAATATTGAAACTCCTAGTCCATTTTTAGATATGCTAATGGTCTAATTTGAGTCAAATTATATAAACTAAGCTAAAAGTGCTCCCGCCAGACCTGGAGATCGGCTTAATGGATTCAAAAATGGTACAAAGAGCCTATTTTCAAATAAAATGGAATAAAATAAAGAAGAAGAAAAAAACATCTTGTGGTCAGATTTGCAGAGATACCAAAGTGACTTTAGTATCAACCAAATTATCTTTGCCATGATATCCACATAATTTATGCCAACAATGGTCTCATGCATGGCTATTTTTATTTCTCCCAAAGGGTTTTAAGATATAGCCAGGGCTCATAAACTTCCATAGAAGGCCTCAGAGCGAGCTGAAGATCAATCAGAAATCCTCCCACGTTAAAACCCAGCAGTCAGAATCTGAGACCACTAGGAAAAAATGGTGTGTGGGGTGTTGTGGCCATTCCCTTGTGCAATTTGAGGTCAGCCGAGATGACTTTTCTCCTATAATGACAGATGATACACTAAACCATACACAGTCTCTCATCTTTGACAAAGTGCAGAACTTTTGGTATGTTCCAAGAGCAGTGGATGGTTTCAGATGCAGCAGGAGACAAAGAACGTTATATATCGCTGATATAATAAGCCATTGACTGGGGGTGATTTATATTAGACACAAATCGGAAAATCAAGACTGATAAAAGGAGGGGGAAGTACAAAAGGGCTCCATGGAGAGAGTGAGGAAAGATTGGAGAACCATGCGTCTGTCTTGTCTTTCCTTCCAGTCCACTGGGAAACTAGCCAGTGATAGAGAAAAAAAGGAAAAAAAAGTGGAAAAGTGACCCTAATGGAGATTTTAGAGGCATTTGCAGGAGAAGAACATTCTGGAAAGTTGTGGGCGGATCCCGCTGGAGTCCTCCCTCACTCATAATTCTCAGAGCACACTGATGACAGCACAGAAACCAAACAAACATCGGACTAAAAAAAGGTCAGGGAGTGAAAGGGCTCTCAATGCGACATGATCAATTCCACAAACAGTCCCTCTGAGATCGATAAAACAGTGGAGGAGGGGCGACCTTTTCACCTTGGGTTTAAGCTAAAAACCCATGCAAACAGTGAAATATAGAGTTTAGCAACACAATAAATTTGCAATCTGCTGTTCAAAAAAGACAAGCAGAGCTTCTATTAGTAAGATATGATTATATAATAGTTAATCATCTTATTGTGGTTACACAATGCAAAGTTTACATGGTTAAAACCAACATGGATTCTCACATTTCCAGTTACTAATGTTGAGTATTGTGCTGAAATCAAGCGTGCCTACTTTATCACAAGTGAGCAACTAGTCCAGCCAGTATTAGGCAATGTTTAACTATACGCTTTGGAAAAACCCAGTGAAGCAGACAACAAGGAAAGATTTGCTCTGCTATACATGTGAAATCAATTTTTTTAATCTGAAAGGAACTGTTTAAACGCACAAGAAACTTCTACATGACAATGTTGTATATTATTATTTAAAAAGCTTTTTTTTGCTCTGTATTCTTTAAAAGTTTTGTGAAAACAATCCTCATCCACACTAAAAGACTCATGCAAGAATACAGACAAAACGTCTCCATATGTATACTTGTCAGGGCTCAAAATTAACATTTTTGCTTGGTAGCACTAGTGCTCCTAACTTTAAAAATGTAGGCGCACCAGACAAAATTTAGACATACCCACCAAAAATGATGAGCACCGTTACTATAATATAATATAAGCTTTATACTGACAGATTTACTGCATTTGAAATCAACACTAATCAAAACTAACAAACAAAAAAAATCTGCATGCACCCACTGGCCCTGCATGCACTGCCTGGCATGAATGAGATGAACTGAGTTAATGATAATAACTTTGCTGTTCTTATGGGTAGTGTCTGATATTGCACAGATGATATTGACATGTAACTTATTATTTGCATATGTCATCTCAATAGCAATACAGTCTTTTCATGAGCTGCAATAGTTATTAGTTTAATTTAAAAAGCAAATACAAGACATTTTGCAATGGTGTACGCGGTGTTAAATTTTACATACACCTGACAATAAAATGAAGGATTAAAAAGAAACCTCTCACACTTAAAATGTGTAGATCCAGAGGCAAACACGGTTACCTGAAACCTCCATCCCACAGGCTTTACAGTGAATACTTTAATCATTATCATAGTGGACTTTAACCCACTGGAAGTCTATCCACTCTTTGAAGTGTGAATGGTGAATCAACATTCACCACATGATCAGATGTGCCATTATTTGTAACTTTAGGTGGTTTCTAAAACAAAATCTGTCAGTGTTTTTTTTATTATTTTCTTGTATCCAGACGTTTACATTTTTTTGCAGCTGTCTTTTCCTGTTATCTGAAGACTAAGGGTGCTTGTACATCAGTAGTTCGGTTCATTTGGTCCGGACCAAGGGCAACAAATAATACACTGTAGCATTTTCTGCCATCTTTGGGTCGTTTTCACACTACACTGATTGCTTTGATCCGATCCAGTTAAAAAGAACCAAAATGCAGTCATGTGACAAAACCCACATCAATCATTGGCCAGATGTTGTTAAACATATTTCCTAAACTGCTTATCAATTAGTTAGAATTCACGTGCGGGAAAATGCCAATGGAACTGCCAATAAAAAAAACACAAAAATGACGCTTTTGACAATGAAGCTACGACTGCGCTGGCTGATAGTATCCCTGCTCATAATATACTATATAGTTTGTATACATCACTTCAGACAAACTATAGAGTTCGAAAATGAAGTGCGGTTGCGGCTGAAAAACAATTTTTTAAGAGCGGCATTGCAAACGGCGAAGGCGCATCGCACGTCACTTCAGGAGAAGGCATGAATTATTTTTGCTAAACTGCAACATGGTCATCTTCCGGAAATATTACTAATGATCTATCAGGTAATGTTTTCCCCCTCTCTCTCTCTGTTGGTAAAGCACTGTCAACAAATATGTTTCCTGCATATTCAATAATGCACAGCGCACCGGCCTATGGCAGCTGGATTAGTCCAAAAAGGCGCAGTACTTTTTGCGGTTAAGTCTGTTTTAGTTCGGACCATGTTCTCACTACAAACGATCCACTCCAGGGTTTGTTTGAAAGCGTACCGAGACCACCTCTTCAAGGAGGTCTCAGTATGCCTTTTTGGTCTTTTGGTGCACACTCGAGTACGATTGCTACATTCACACCTGTCCAAACGAACCGCACCAAGAGGGAAACGAACTCTAGTGCGATTCAACCGAACTAAATAAGGCAGGTGTAAAGCACCCTAAGTGATTGGCCCTAGAGCGGTGGACCAATAAGAAAAGCCTGAAGGCGGGGCAAGCATTGCAGGATTTATTAACTGCAGCAAGTCAACATGACAACTGTTTTAAACCATTCCTGAGTGCTGCGTTTGCCGTTTCACGTGCAAAGATGCATTCTGTTTGAATGTCTCCTAAATTCGTGCATGCAGAGAAAATTTTGCAGTGAAAACCGGTCGCATGGCAACAATTTTATGCACTCACACAAATGCTCCCAAATATATTTTGAGGTTGCATGGATAAAATTTCGGACGCATATACGACCAGAACAGTCATAATTTCAAGCACTGCTTGTGATGTCACAAAATCACATGTACGTAGTTTACACAGAGATTAGGGTTGCACGATACTGGGAATAAATGTTGCTGAAAGTTGACCTTGCTACAAATCAATATTGCAATTGAAAAAATATCCATTACTTGCTATGAACAGATACACGAGCGATCCATTGATGAATCAGCCAATAGTTGCCACTAGTGTCGACTGTTTCTGTATCTGTGTAAGCTCCTTAATGAAGTTAAGCATGAGTACACAACAGCCAATCAGCTATGTTTAAGAATAGGGTTGTCAAAAGTATCAAGTTTGGTACCAATCTTGAGTTCGGTTCCAATTTCAGTACTGAAATAAAAAAAAAACATTCATTTGCTGCTAACATTTAAGCAATGCTCAACATAAATGACTGATTGGACGTGAAGGTCATCGGTTCACTGCTGTTCATAAAATGCAAAAGATACATGGAAACTAGAGCATTTCAAAACTGTGTAGATCAGTCGGTCCATCAGAGGATCGCTCGCATGTCAACTCATAGACAGAACAGATATTCGACTCAATTTTGAAATGCTCCAGTGTCCGGACTGGACTGAAATGGCCATAGGGAGCACCATTTCCCGGTGGCCTAACAGTCATCTGGGCTGGCATCGTGATTCTGGCCAGCTCCTCCACCTCAATTTTCATAAACATTGCATCAGAAATAAACAATTTAAACATTTCAGTACCTACTTGTATCAAAGTCAATACTTTTGACAACACTACACAGCAGTGTTGCATATCATGTATAGAGTACTGCAATAATATTTCTTGCAATATAACATTTTCCTACATAAAACACTATAAAAGAGTGAAAACTTTGGCAGATATTCAGATTCTTATTGCTGTTAATTTTCCTCTCATCTCGACTTTAGTGTTAATTTTTTGCTCTAGAATCAGATTTGCACCTCTCTAGCCTCTTGCATAACAGCACCGATTGGAGAGGATGGTATAAAGATATCTGGATAAATGATCTATGCAAGCAACCAATGCTTGGCACATTATAAATAATAATTATAATTTATAGCACATCAGCAATACAGGTATTGCATATACTATAAATGCATAAACAAATTTTTCGATATATTGAGCAGCCCTATCGGAGATAATAAATGGTTTCAAAAACACAGTAACACACCCTTTGAAATTATTTAAAAAAACACTTTAAATTGCCAAAATGCTAGTTTTCAAATGAAAAACACAAAATCTTTTATTTAAAAATCACTCAAAAACAGATTTGTACATTTTGTTAAAAATTTTCATTTTATTTACAACCACATTGGAAAAGCATTGCTAAATAAAAGCTAGTTTGATAACTAGAGTTGAAGATTAAAGAAGATGTGTGCAATAAACACAATTGCATTGAGTATTGCTAGGTAACTGTTGTGGCATTACTTAGTTGTTGGGTCATTTTAAATCATTACTTAAATGTTGAATGTTATAGTTCCTGTGCCAAAAAGTGAAGTATTCGCTAACCACTCTTCAATAAACTTTTATTCATTTGTTTTAATAATTTAGTTGTATTTATACCTTCTCATAAATCTCAGAGAATAAACTATAATAATAATAATGTTTAACTTAACCGCTGCCACATAACATAAGACAAAACTGTTAAAATAAAGGTAATTTATTAGTACTGACAGTTCCATAAATATCCTATAACAGAATCTTTACATTCCACAAAAGGTCTTTTATTGCAGACGCAGGTTTTTATTTAGTCGCAGGTTCGTTAGGTTATTAAAATGAAAATATGTTTACGTTCACAGATTTTTCACAAGCATTTGTGAAACTAAAATTATACTATGGTGTTCTTGCACACAAAAAAAAAAATCACAAAATGTTTTCACAAACAACACAGCTGTTAATCACTTAACAGTGCAAAGAGTTCACAGAAAACGTTTGACTAAAAGGCTTTCAAACCTTCAATAAACGTTGATGATCCTTTAAGTAAAAAGTCTTGTGTATGTTTACACTGTTATAAGATCCTGCAGAACAATGGCCTCCAGACAATTGCCCCAGGAAAACCCACTTTCCTGTTCTTCCAAAAATGGCAACATAGGGTTAAGCGTGGCCACACTTCACAGATTTTTAACCAATCCTGGAAAATATTGCTGATCAGCACATAGCGGGGAATGTAACGGCCCCTCACTCGGCCGGCTGCACATCAGCAGTCACAGTATGACAGCAAATGTGTTTATATGCTGAGGATCAAGAAGGAATGTGGCATTAGAGAGTGACAGATCAGAAACACAGTGACCTTTCGATTCTGACCCTCCTGGCCTGTCCCAGGACACCAGGACTTAGGATTTGGGCCAGTACTGGCGTGTTTCCAAAACCCACTGAACAGACATGCACACTTAAATTGATGCAAAATGAGATTCCATGCAGAGAAGCAAGACTAAGGGTTTATTACAGTCTGAAGACGTTTTTTTTTTTTCCCCCAGGTCTGAGAGATTTAAGGTGTCTACTGAGGCACAGCCAAACATTTTAGGGGAAATTCCTGCATATTTAAAACCCATGTTCAAAGTCCTAACAGTGGAAAATTCTTGGAGGCAACAAACAAGAGTGTATATTAAAACTAACCAGTCTATAAAATCAATTTGTTATTGTTTCATGGGTATTTTTGAATGTACCTTCTCAAAAACATGGACAAAATTAATAAAGTGAGTTAGTTCAACCACCAGAACTGGTTCAGGAAGAAGTATTTTCCCATAATTTTTCCCCATTGAAATTTAAAAAGTAAAACCAACCAGTTACAAACTAAATCCAAACATTAAAATGTTTGATTTTATGCAAAGTAGTGCATGAAGGTCATGCAAAAACACAAACTTCGATCAGGGAAAAAAAACTACAATCCCATAAGGCGCTGCGAGTGACAAACAAAAAAGAAATATAAAAATGTGAATGTATATGTGTATATATATATATATATATATATATAT
>CAIGQZ010032287.1:10683091-10695656 GCA_903798205.1 Danio tinwini | reverse complement strand
TATGTTCCTGTAAGAAAACATTGCAAATAATTGGAAATCCAGCAACCGCAATAATCAAACCTTTGGGAACAACTGTGGTTGGAACCTAAGTTCACAGTGACTGTGTTCTCTGGACTCCTCTCAAGCAGTGGACTTCTACATTCAGATTGCTTGCCGCTAAACCGCGTCATAGCTCATTACCATAAAGTTGACTTGGTTTCAACTCTCCTAACTGCCCACACCGGCGAAGACGCGCCGCACTGCTCCTCGCCGCTTATTGTCGCCGGCTTCCATTGAAAATGAATGACTTCCAGCTACTTTGACAATCTCGCCGCTTTCGGTGTGAACGTACAGTTACACTTCATATATTCTGGGTTTTCATAGTATATGTAATAATTCCGGTACTTTTATCATAAACAGACATATCAACCATTTGGTAGAGGTTGATATTTTAGAAATTATGGGATATGTTGAAAAAAATGCATTGAGTGTGTTAACTAGCGACATTATGAGTTAAGAAATTAATAAAAAAAAATTTTCTTGGTGCCACAGTTAAAGGGTGAATGCAACAAACCTCATAAATTTACTTCAAAAAAGCACCAGTGTCCAACTGAGTAAAATGGAAAATAAGTCAGGGATTACAAGGGAAATTGTGTAATAGAACTAGTTGAACTACAGCGCATTCCACTAGAAAGTAGAGAGGATCAGTTTTGCAAGTTTAGCCACAAGACTCAAAAATGTCAATTCTGTCATCACTTACTCATGGCTCATGTCTTTCCAAACCTGTATGACTGAACTTATTTTTTTACACAGAAAAAAAAGTGAATTCATGCAACATTCTCTCTAGTCTCTTAAATAAAAGTGCGTGAGGACTGAGACTGTCGAGCTCCAAAATAACAAGCATAATTAATATATCATGAAGTGATATTGGGTCTTCATTTATGTAAATGGAATAAACATCATACTATACTGCAAAAAATGTTGTCCAACACAAATCAATTAAGTTAACTTAATCCTTTTTACAAATTTAAGTGGACTGAATATGAAACAATTAAGTTATCTCCCAAAAAAACAACTCATTTTAAATGAGCAGATTAAACAAGCAGCGAAAGTGTATTTTCAGTGTACTTCATAAGGGCTGTATGAATCATTCCTTTGAAATGGATCTTTGTGATGAATCAGTTCATTCAGTTTAAGAGAACCAGACTAATTAAACTGATTTGATTTACGATCCAGACACTGAAGTAATGATGCCTCAAATATCTGCTTGTTCGTCACACAAAGCTACAGTATTCTTACAGAAGATGTTCCATCTAACACACGTTTTATACACCACTTTTAATGCATTTTTGAAGCCCAAAAGACAGTTTAAATGCCCATTCATTTTAATTGCATGCACAAGAACATCCCTTATTCCTCCCACGGTGTTGATAAAGTCATACGGGTTTGGAACAACATAAGGGTGAATGCAATTACAAGCAACATTTACTTGACTAAAAAGGTCATTATTTCGACACACACTTTTGACAGATCAAAGCCTGTAGCTGAACTCTTCTGAATGAAGCAGGATTATACACATCACAGCTGTTCCGGCACTGCCGTCACATTATAGGAATGCTTAAAATTCCAAGACGAAATCCTTACTTCCGAAGGGGTCGGATGAAAGACTGACGGTCCTAATCAAAAGAATGGTTTCATTTGTCTGTTGAGCTGTGAAGTAAGATTACTTGGATCTAAAATTACTTTTCAATACTGATGATGTCATGCTAAAAACATTTGAATGGGAGGAGGGGGGGGTGTCTTTACATTGATTTATTGGGTTTTACGTACGTAGATTATTGCATAAAACATCCTGTCTGGTCATTCTGAGGCAGGATATACTACTAAACGAACAAGAGAACACAAATGATCATTAATGTTTTCCTAAATGACCCCTACTACTTTTAATGAGAATTTGTCTACTTAATAACATAATAATAAGATTTTTACAAGACAATTAGATAAAAAAAATGAACTTTAGACTGAAATACTCTTTAAAACAATATGAAGTAATAAAAATGGTTCATGTATCCCACACACATGTACACATACTAAAAAATGTTGGGTTAAATAAATTTAAAATTAGATACAATGTGGACACACCAAACTGCTGGGTTAAATCTTTTTAGTTTAATGTATAGCCCAATTTTACGCAAATTTGGATTGAAACTACTAATTTTCAGAGTATTTGTGGCATTTTTGGAGTATACAAATATAAAAAATCATGTTTTAAGATGGTAAGCATACTTAGAAAGTATTTTACCTTCAACTATTGTCATTATAATGTACTTATTTTACGATTAATGTGTTTTTTAATTCAAATTCACTTGGATTTAAGCTTGTTGTCCTCATGTATATGTAACAAAGTTGAATCACACGTCGATGGCATTGTTTACATAAGAAGGAAACTGTTAATAAAAAGGCTAAAAGTTAAACTTAACGACATTAACACCAAACTAAAACAGTATTGTGCGCACTAACACTTATTAAAAAGTACAGTAATACTCCTAAACATGTTCATATACCGAAAGAGCATCAATATAACGTTAAGTGTGCGAATATTCAAAACAAAGAGGAAAAAAGTTCGGTTTACCTTGTTTTTCACCTCCGCGGATAATCCGTAGGCTGGTCCCTTGTTAAACTGGGTCATGTTTCACTTTTTGAGTTTTACCGTGGAGTCAATACACAGGCCAACAGATAATGAGTGAAGTAAAGTCCTAAAGCTGAAGTAAAATCACAGTTGTGTTGATTTTTCGCTCCGCGTGCATGAATAATCCGCGCGCACAGTGAGTTAACACAACAGAGGCTCTCGCGCAAAAAAACTTCTAGCTTCTGTCGGGGATTTTGGGGCGGAGCTGGGTGAGTGACGCGAATCTACGGCCAACCAGAAGCCTTTGATTTGCATTTTATAATGTCCATTGTTTAGCTCTATCTTCTGGGTGCCACTGGATGAAGTAAAAGCTCACCTGACAAACTACTGAACTCGAAAATTATGGCTTCTCTACAATTGTATTGTGTAATGTTATTTATTTGTCTTTTGGTAACACTGTATGGCTTATTAGTTAATGTATATAGGCCACTAACATGAACAAACAATTGGTAATACATTTATTACTGTATTTGTTCAGCTTTGTTAACCTTAATGTTAAGTTAAATAACGTTAGTTCTTTGTTCATGTTCACAGTGCATTACCTAATGTTAACAAGCACAACTGTGGACGTAAATAATGCATGTTAAACTATGATTAATAAATGCTTTACAAGCTTATTCATACTTAATGCTAGTAAATACCTTGACTAACATTAATAAATGGACCATTATTCTAAATTGATAAAGTGTTTTTTAACGTTTTGTTAGTTTGACTACAGTAAAAGCAGAAATATGTTTTAAAGTTAGCTTTTGTAAGTCAATATACATTCATTCATATTTATTTTTTCAGCTTAGTCCCCTATCCAGCATATGTTTAACGTAGCGGATGCCCTTCCAGCCGCAACCCATCACTGGGAAACATCCACAGTCATTCAGTCACGCACTCATACGCTACAGTCAATTTTAGCATACCCAATTCACCTGTACCACATGTCTTTGAACTGTGGGGGAAATCGGAGCATCCGGAGGAAACCCACGCCAACACGGGGAGAACATGCAAACTCCACACAGAAATGCCAAATGACCTAGCGAACCAGCAACCTTCTTGCTGTGAGGTGAACGTGCTACCCACCGCGCCACCTTAGTCAATATACAAAACTTAGTTAATGCTTAACAGCAGAATTGTAGTGGGAAGAATTAATGCATAAACTAGATGTGAAAAACATGAATAAAAGTAATATAATATGAATATAAAATAATATTATTAGTATACAAACACACACATTGGTAAATTTCTATCCATTTACCATTGTCCGTTTAATTAAGGATTGCATGACAATATATGCTAATGGATAATTTATCATGGAGGTGTTTATTCATGTAGAATATGATGGAAATGTATTTTATAAAAAGCAGAAACAATGAATAAAAACTCTTTCACTGCAATAACAATAATGCACATATTATTTTGACTAAAATTTGCCGTTGTGGCTGTTATACTATACACTTATTATTATTATTATTATTATTATTATTATTATTATACACTACCTGACAAAAGTCTTGTCGCCTATCCAAGTTTTAGGAACAACAAATAATAACCTGACTTCTAGTTGATCAATTGATATCAGAAGTGGCTTATATAAAAGGCAAAGGTCTCTAGATTATGCTTATTTTACCAAAAATATGATCATGCCTTGATTTTTAATTATTTAATTAGGACAGTAAGGTTGTCATAATAATGTACAGTATAGAAAATAGAGTCACGGTGCAGTGGAAAAAATAATTAATATTGTGTATGACTCCAATGAGCTTGGAGGACTGCATCCATACATCTCTGCAACGACTCAAATAGCATATTAATAAAGTCATCTGGAATGGCAAAGAAAGCATTTTTGCAGGACTCACAGAGTTCAAGATTCTTTAGATTCATCTTCAATGCCTCCTCCTCCACCTTACCCCTGACATGCTCAATAATGTTGATGTCTGGTGACTGGGCTGGCCAATCTCGGAGCGCCTTGACCTTCTTTGCTTTCAGAACCTTTGATGTGGAGGCTGAAGTAAGAGGAGTGCTATCCTGCTGAAGAATTTGCCCTCTTCTGTGGTTTGTAATGTAATAGGCAGCATAAATGTCTTTATACCTCAGGCAGTTGATGTTTTCATCCGCTCTGCGGGTCTTTTGCTTGCCTTATACTGAATGTAATCCCCAAACCATGATTTTACCTTCACCAAACTTGACTGAATTCTGTGAGAATCTTGGGTCCATGCGTGTTCCAATAGGTCTTCTGCAGTATTTGTGATGATCGGGATACAGTTCAACAGGTGATTCAATGGAAAAATCTACCTTTTGCCACTTTTTCAAATGATCAACTAAAAGTCAAGTTATTATTTGTAGCTCTACAACTGGGATCGACAACAAGACTTTTGTCAGGTAGTGTAATTATTATTGTTATTATGCATGATGTTTTGATTTTTCTGGGAATTTTTTTAAGCTGGTACCTACAATTTATCAACATAAACCAAAGCCTGTATGGATCTAATTTCAGCATGATGTATTTTCCTGTATTCTTCAAGTAGTTTTAAACGTCCACTTGTTGTTTTGAGCTTGATATGCAGGGTGTGGCTCTAATGTCAGGGTTTATTTTTGTCGGCAAGGTCGAATTGAAAACATCAGAAAAACAACTATTCTGGAGGTGGTTTGACTGAGGAGATCAGTATCTCTCGCCGTCACTCAAACTGTGTGGCGTAAACAAGGAAACGTGAATGTTGCTTTCCTTTTGTGAAATTTTCTAATAGCTTAATGCATTTAAGCTTAAAGTGAATGTCAGAACAGCTGCGTGTTTGGAGCTTCGCCATGTGTTTCAGCTGACAACTCGACATGTTTTATCAGATGCTGAAGGCCTTTTAACTGCAATAAAATGTTACAGAGGATGTCTGAATGAAATTCTGCATGGTTGAATGGGAAAAACATTGATGAGAGTATCTGAAATGAAAATAACAACCAGCTAATAAGAAATAAAGAGTTTCTCTTGAAAACAATCAGTGTTTTATTTGTAAAAATTTAGTTAGTAAAAGTTAGTTTTTTCTATAAAACATACGAATGCATCTTACAGGAGTCACAAAAGATCCCAAAGTACTAACAGCGGATGTGACATTATTTTACTAACTAAATCGGTGCTAAATGAATTGGGCCTTGTTTTGGGCCTTTAAAGTAGTAGTTCACTGAAAAATGAAAATTCTGTCATCATTTACACACACTCAAACGGTTCTAAACTTGAGTGCGAGTAAACACAAAACAAGATATTCTGATATATAAAATGGCTTTTTCTGCTTGTTCAAACTACTTTTGACAAAAACAAGTCCTACATTTTTTAGGACAACTTAGTTGTTTTATGTTCAAGCCACTTTAATTTGTAGAAATGATTTAGTTATTTTAATCGATTTACGTGCGGACAACATGAAAATATTGTGTGGAAGCCAGCATTTTTTACACTGTACATGATTTATTTACATTTATACAACAGTTCTGTCTGGTTCTCGAATCTGATAGCGGTACGGTAATCTGTAATAACAGCACTCTTACAGCCTCTTCACTCTTGTGTATTACTCCGGCCACAGAGTGACAGCAGATCAATAAACTCACTACAGTTTGACAAACGTTGCAGCTGTTGGACAACATGAATGTACTTTTAAGGCTGTTTTAAATGAGAATGCAGTTGTTTAGATTGCAACTATGCAGTTTATTTATTTTAATTATTTGTCATTTCAGAGAACAGCAGCCATCAGCCTGTCATACTGAGGAGAGCAAAGATGGCGACAGAAACTGCATAGTAAGCTCTAAGAGGAGAAAAACTCAGCGTAATTTTAAACTACAGCTGGTCAAATCATTATAAAACATGTGATTCTAAGTCGATCTCTCTCTTTTGTATGTTTTAGTACTGTATTTATACCATAGTAATCTGGTACAGTTTGCTTTGCTTTGGTATTTTGGGGGTTAATTATTGTGATCTCCCAGTATTTCTCTTTTGCAATCGGGATATTTCTCTAGACCAGAGTTGGGCAAACTACGGCCCGCGAGCCAAATGCGGCCCGCTGAACACTTTCATCCAGCCCGGGAGGGAGTTTTTAAAATGCTGCTTTTGAGTAACAGTTTGGTTTCAGAATTAGTAAATTAATGATGCAATACAAGTGAACGCGGTACAGTTAGTGCAACCAGTAGAATTAGAACACACTCTCGGATAGGGCTGTGCAATTAATCAAAATCGAATAGCAAGAGGCTGCGATATGGCATACATATTATTTAACTTCCCCTGCTCAGAGCAAATGCATGAGTCTGTGTGTGACGGTCATCTGTGTGTGACAGCCTTACTAGCCAATCGAGTGAGCACACTTTCTTACTGCCCAATTAGAATTGCACAACCAAACTATGCGGAACGCCCACAATAACAAAAAGGAAAGCGCGAACGGCTCTACGAGGAGCGTCTTGCTAAAAATCAGGGGCGTAGATTTAGCATGGATGGAGGGGACGTGGAGGGGGACCAACAATTGAAATGTCCCCACCAATAATTGAATGCCCTTAAAAAATTTGCACTGTCAATATTGACCTAGACATGTTAACCTAGAAAGGCTGTGCCTTTCCCTGCTGTCATGTGAGAGGCTGTAGCTGCGTTCAGAAAAGCAGCGCCAAAACAGTGCAAGTGAATTTCCTGTGCAAGAATGAGGTGTGTGAGGTGTGTGACACACAGATGAGGATGGCGGCAGCAAAAAAATGACATAAAGAGTATAAAAAAGTCACATAAACTCAAGTTCGCTACTGAATGAGTCCATCATGATAATGGCGTTAATGCTCATGTTTTCCCCGCTTTAATGCACAGTCTGTCGTTATAGCAGGCTAATAAAGTCTACAATAACTATTAAAGAAATCTGTTTTGTGTTAATGTGACATGATTCTGTCCGATATTACGTTCCATGCATACTGCCACTATAAATAAAAGTTATTTTTTGAAGGATTTGACATGTGACCCTTCACTTGGTTTGAAAACTTGATGTGGCTCTCAGGTCTATAAAGTTTGCCCACCACTGCTCTAGACTGATGGTGTCAGCAAAATCACCTTTTTTATTATCACTTTAGACATTACACTAGAGAATCATTCAAATACTAGCTCTAAAATGATGTTGGTGAATTAGTAATGGTTTCTGCTGTTCTGACATCAGCTGCAGATGTGATGAATGGTGGAAGAAAGTAGTTCCTCATACAAAAGGTTTTTTTAGACTCTCCATGTCTGATTTTCTTTTTTATGGCTCGTTTCCACTGAGTGGTACAGTACGGTACGGTTCGGGTCGGTACGGGTCACCTTTATCAAGCTTGCGTTTCCATTACAAAGGGTACCCTTTTGGTGGGCATGGTGTACTACAGAGAGTTTCAGTCGACGTCATTCTCGCTCGAATAAATGTCAACAGTAAAGCTGTACAGTTCGTTCACATTTTATGAGAAGCTCTTCTAACAAAACAGATGCTTTAAACATATTAATACTTGTTTATAAATGTTTATTACTAACATTTCTATGAACATGATTTGATTATAACTGCAGATCAATGACAGTGTTACAGCCTACTGTAACGTCTGCAATTATATAAAATAAATAAATAAATGCAACATATATGAACACATACAGACCCTTACAGTCTCCGATATGTTACCAATTACAGATAAACGACACACAGCATACATTAAGTCCTTATTTGAGTTCAAAAACAACACGCAACATATACAGTAGCCCACAATCAGAGCTAACCTCTCATCTGCGTCTGTAATCTTCACCAGCACATGTAGCCTCTGTTAGAGAGTAATTCCATCATTCCGAGTTCATAATAGTCAAAAAGGTGATGATAAACATGGCAGTTTGTTCATGATTCAGGTTGCTGAAACTATTTGCTCCTGTCGGGAATCCTTGTAATCCTGTCGGGCTTCTCCTTGTTTTCTGCGCTTCACTCTCGCGTTTGTCCTTTTCTTTCTGAATGGATCAGATGTCGAAGACGCTTCATTAATCACACACGCATGTTATTATTATCAGCTCAAGAAGTTCGTTATATCAAATCTAGACGCGAACGCGGGCTCCCTGGAGAAAGCGAAAAACCGCTCGCACTTTTAGACGGCCTCATAAAACAACAACAGGACACGGCAGATTCTTGGCTTTGTGGCTGTTCATCAAGACAACGACAAGGTTTGTTTTGAGCCCGGGTCATCCATTACTCGATATTATATGCATAAAGTTGTCTCGGCTGTACATTTAAAAACATGGCGGCTCCATTGTTTTGATTCTGGCTAGCTCCACGAGATCGTGACGTATCTCTGTAAACCAATCAGCGTTCAGCTGCGCGTGTAGCTCCACCTTTGGGTACCCTTTCTCGTCTTTGGTACCCTTTCGAAAGGGTGCCGAAAAAGTGGTACGGTACGACCCGTATCGTACCACTCAGTGGAAACGGGCCTTTATACACACAACTGTCATCGAACTGTTGTAAAAAAAAAAAAAAAGCAATATCACACTCATATTAGTGCAATATGGCTACACAACATGTCTGTGAGATATATATATATAAAACCTAAAAAAAATTATTTCTTTTGCTACTTGTTCAAACTACTGTATCTTCAGCTGCGCCCCTCGCTGCTGGAATCAGCTTCCAGAAATGATCAGATGTGCTCCAACATTAGGCACTATCAAATCAAGACTTCTGTTTCGCTGTGCCTTTACTGAATGAGCACTGTGCTACATCCGACAGATCACACTACAGTATGTCTTTTTTTTCTTTTTCATTCCTTTAAAACCTGTTTTTAAAACATTTTAATGTTTTTATCATATTTTTAATACTTTTTATTCTTTTTTTATTTCTTATACTTGTTCCTTTTATTCTTATTTTTGTAAAGCAATTTAAATTACCATCATGTATGAAATGTGCTATATAAATAAACTTGCCTTGCCTTATTGTATGCAGGATGTTTTTTTTGAGCCAAAAAACAGTTAAAGAACAAGAAATTGGGAATTAAAATAAAGCGTTAACAAAAAACGTTTATCAGATTCTAATATACACCTTTTCCCCCCTGAAATTGTCCTAATACACATGACATCACATACCTTACAGGCACGTCTGATGATCATCATCCAATCACAGCTGTTCAGAAACGTCACAGTCGAGGAACTTAAAGCTGAGAAGTAAATGACTAAGCTACCTGCATCAACTTGCCTTGGGAGATAAAAGAAACCATTAGGGTATGTTTTCCCTCATGCTTCATGTACAATAGTGCCTTTTTGCCTCTAAAAACAGGAACACAGGAAACTACACACACACAAACACAAACACACACACACACACACACACACACACACACACACACACACACACACACACACACACACACACACACTGTAACTTTTCCATCTCCTTTGTCTTTAATTAACACAGAAAGCAATGAATTCAGCAATAAAGTATCGCTGAACTCATTCATTCATTTTCCTTTGGCTTAGTGCCTTTATTTATCAGGGGTCACCACAACAGAATGAACCGCCAACTATTCCGGCAAATGTTTTACGCAGTGGATGCCCTTCAAGACATACCCCAGTACTGGGAAACACCCATACACTCTCGCTTTCACACACACACACTCATACACTACGGCTAATTTAGTTTATTCAATTCACCTATAGCGCATGTCTTTGGAATGTGGGGGAAACCGGAGCACCTGGAGGAAACCCACACAAACATGGGGAGAACATGCAAACTCCTCACAGAAATGCCAACTGGCCCAGCCGGGACTCGAACCAGCAACCTTCTTGCTAAGGAGACAGTGCTTAACTGTGCAGGAAAATCCATGTGGAATGAATGAGCTAGAACAATAAAAAAAAGCTTGAAAGGTACAACCCTGAGATCAAAAGACAAAATATTGTCCTTTTCATGCACTGTTGAAATACGACGAAACTATGAACACAATTTGAAGCGCCTGCATGTGTGTAAAAAATGCCTCTCGGTTTAGTTTTGTTGACTTTTCAAGGGTGTAAAAGGAAGAAAAGTGTGATGGATCTCAACAAAACATTGGTCTCCAGAGATATTTATCACAGTTGTCAAGTGTCAAGGACTATAGTATAGTATATCATATAGTATATCAAAATGTACAGCTAAAGTCAAAATTATTAACCCTCCTGTGTTTTTTTTTTACATTTCCCAAATGATGTTTAACAGAGCAAGGATTTTTTTTCACAGTATTTTTTATCAAAATTTTTCCTATTTGTTTTATTTCGACTAGAATAAAAGCGGTTTCAAATTTTTATAAGGTAAATTTTTTTACCATTTTAAGGTCATTATTAGCCCCCTTAAGCAATATTTTTTCGATTGTCTACAGAATGAACCACAGTTATACAATGACTGGCCCAATTACCCTAACTTGCCTAATTAACCTAGTTACGTCTTCAAATGTCACTTTAAGCTGAATACTTGTATCTTGGAAAATATCTAGTTAAATATTATGTGCTGTCTTAGAATGGAAAACATTTGGTTTGCATTAAAACAAACAAAAAAAAAACAGAACAGTTCCAGAAAGTCTGGAGCCCTTTTCTAAAAATAGGAGGAGACACCTATATCTTAATTGCTTTTCTTTTTCTTTGTATAATTATTTTAATTATTTCAATTTTTTTATTTTTATTTTATTTATTTATTTTTCCTTGTTTTGTTTTTTGTTTTACTATTTGTTATGTTATATTATGTGTGTATATTTTTGTGTATATATGTTATATTCTACCTTAAATTATTATTTATATACTTATTTAGTGTATAATTGTTTCCTGATAATTTCTTGTTTGCCGAATTCTATTAGTGCATATATATATATATATATATATATATATATATATATATATATATATATATATATATATATATATAAATATTATGTATATTTTACTGTCTAACCTAAGATGGGCATAGATAAAACAATTTTTAATGTAGATTAATCCCACTGTAATCTTGGAATTAATGTAGATTAATCTAGATTAAAATGGCTCATTTGAATTTTGCCGAAGGCATTCAGAATATGTGTGCTGCCCAAATAATGACTAAATGTACGTCTTTGAGAACGGGTTTCTCCAGGTGGCGCATTAAACCAGGGGCTCATCTCCTGTTTCCAAAATGCATCACAAACTGCTTGAGAAACTGTTCTACTATGATAAATGATGTTGAAAATAAATGATGTTCAATAAGACATACTTTTGTTTACTAACTGTTTATTCAGTTAAATACGATAAACAGCGATTGTTAACTAGCTTAATCCGGCTAAAGTCATAACTGAACTAAACAGAAAAGGAATTAAGACGTGGAGTATGCAGATATTAGTGGCATTATTGAAGTATACACTGCAATCAAACTATTACTGTTATGTAGGACTTTTCGCCATGTTTTCCTACAAGATCCACACACGCGGCTGTCAGTTAAGGACTGCCCGTACATACGTAAGTACGCACACACACAGCAAAATGCTGAAATTTTTTTCTTTCCATTTTTCCATTCCATATTAAATTCCATAACACTCTCATCAGTCCTTACTCCTTATTTGCGTCTAATACCCCAGTTTGTCACTGGGGCATGAATGAAATATTCATGAGTGAAAGTGAAACTGCCAAACTGCAGTTAAAGTCACCCAAAATTACAGAAAACTCTTACATGAAACACTTCACGTAAACACGTTAATTATATTATTGTCTATTAAGGCAAATAAAATATCAAGGTGAAAGCCATCATAGCTCGAGCAGAATAGACCCAGCTAACCTTTGAGAATAAATTAACAACAATATTAAAAATTTTTTATCGCCCAATAAGAGTCTCTTATTAAAGCAGTATATTAACGCAGATAACGGCCCACCACTAATATATATATATATATATATATATATATATATATATATATATATAT
>CAIGQZ010032287.1:10667452-10682991 GCA_903798205.1 Danio tinwini | reverse complement strand
ATATATATATATATATATACATATATATATACATATATACATATATATACACACAGTATATACACACAGAGCTTTACGTTAACACCCGCCAACCCGCTAAACGCGGGTAGATTTCGGTTGTGGCAGGTTAGACAGCTACTCCCACTAAGCACTTTGGCTGGCTAAAACTAATTTTTAAATTGCCAGTGCTGGCTCGTCGTCACTACAGATTAGACTGTTACTTTCTGACCGTTTGTCAATATGCGTACAAATGTGATCTTAGAATTGAGAAGCAGATTCAGAAAACAGATGAATAACGAATGAGAGGATCACGTGCACGGTAAGACAGGCTTTCCTTACTCACCGACGAGGGCTTTAGTGTTGGGCGCACAGATGGTTTGATGCGCGCGAGTGTTTAAAAGCTCCTGTGCTTTTTCCTCACTCGAAGCAACCGTACCTGGAAACAAATCTAGTGCGATGCTTGTGCACCCACAGTCCTTTAAGGGCTAGAGATTCTTTGTAAGCAGCAGCAGTTGTCGCTTTCGCTTTAACCATTCTTTGAACAGATTATTAATTGGCCTAACATTAACCGTGTGCGCGGCATCATCCTTTCATTATCACGCACGGAATGTTTTTTACCCGCTTTCTTTTGCTTGCTGTTATTTTTGTTAATATAGTTTATTAATCATCCTTTACAATAACATTGCTTTAATATGTTGCTGTATGCATAGTTAACTGGTGATCTGGGAGCCAAAACAGACCACTGTGCATAGTTTTAGATGCGTGAGAATATATTTTTTTAAAATGTCAATTGTTTTGTTAAATACAAAAAGTGTATGTATACAGCAGTATTTTGCTTGTATTGACACCTTATTTCAAATTTGTGGCAAGTAACCAAAGTAATCAGTACAACCAAATAATTATTTTGGTTTGGCCAGAGAAAAAAAAAGTAAATCCTTATTGTGTTGAGCCCTGAAAAGTCCCGTGAAAGAAAACTAATTGCAATGCACCACTTTTTTTATGAAAGCACAACCCATTTGCTCATTGTCATTGAGTAAACTCATAAACAAAAAAACAGTTAAATGAATAAAGAGGCAAGTGGAAAAAAACACAATCTGAATGAAGTAATTTGAGCATGCCAAAGTCAAATTTATGCATATAAAATATATTTCCCCAATAACTAAATTGTGGCTAGTAAAAATGGTGAGTGGCTAATAACGTTAAAAAACTACTAGCCATAGTGGCTGGTGATCAAAAAAGTTAATGTCAAGCCCTGTATATATATAATGTACTGTCATCATGCCAAAGATAAAATAAATCAGTTATTAGAAATTACTTATTAAACCTATTATGTTTAGAAATGTGTTGAAAAAAACTTTTCCATTAAACTGAAACTGGGAAAAAAAATACACAAAAGGGCTAACAATTCTGACTCCAACTTTATATAATAAAAAAAAAAGACAATACAAGTGTACAAAAATCTGGGTTTCTTTATACTGTATGTATTCCTCACACTAGTCTTCCCATGTAGATGGCATTTGGGTATTTGTCTTTGAGCTGTGCCCACTGCACAAAGAAGTAGTCAGAAATGTAGTAGAGCATCTTCCCGGACAGAGAAAGTGTTTCTACACGACAGATGCTCTCCACGTAGACAATCAACACTCTTTTAAGACCCAGAACACCTAGGAGCAGCCCAGCGGCACACAGGGGAACACACGTCCCAGGACCATTACACAGCACCTGAAATACACACAAAAAATGACAATTTAATATCAGACACTTCACAAATGTTAAGTCATCATCAAATAATAATAATTAGCATTTGTTTAATGTAAATGTGTTGTAGGGTAATTATGCTGTGGTCACACTAGAGTTTGTGCATGTGAAATTCTGTTGTACTGCGCTGTGATAAGGGGCGGGATTAAACAAGATGATTAGGCATAAAAAAAAAAGCGAACGATTGGTCCATATTTTAAATTTCTGTCCAGAGAGGTCATGTTTTGATCTTCGATTGGTCTTACGCAATAACGTGATGCGATTTCGCAGGTCAGAGTTTACCAAGTTTTAACTTTTCCATAGATATTTACATTATATGTCGCCTATGCTATTGTTGTCTATTGAGAGGAATGAGTCAATAGAGCTGCCATTATAGTACAGGGTAGCACTCCTTTGAAATGAATGTTGGACCAAGTTGCAGTGGAGGATTGGCCATCCAGAGCCAGAGATACAGTATATACACATTTTTACATACATCTATGATCATCCTGGTGGTCAGTATGCAAATAATGTTTTTAATTATGAAAATTATAATTTTATATCACTTCTCTACATTGATGGATAAGTGATTGCATAGGCATTGCCGACAAAAAGCATTTGTTTATGTGCATGGAAATGTATTATCCTCCCTACATGTTAAATTTGATCTAATCCGTGTCCTGAAACACACCTCCTCCTGCTTTCTCTTCTGATTCTAATGATGGGAGCAATTCGTTTGTGAATGAATCCCCATTATGAACGACTTGTTCACTTAGCTACCAATAATACAAGTTTCTAGCACCGCAGAAATATGATTTGTTGTCATACTTCATTTACATTGTTTGCTTATTTTATTCAACAAAACTAGAATAAGCCTAGTATTTAGTGCGAGTTGGTCCTATTTTGTCTTATGGTCAGTGCAGAAATGGCTCGTTTCCACTGACTGGTACGGTATGGGTCAGTACGCTTTTATGGCCGTTTCCACTGTCAAAAGGCGTACCGAACCGTACCACTTTTTTTGCACCCTTTCGAAAGGGTACCAAACACGAGAAAGGGTACCAAAAGGGTCTCAAAGGCGGAGCTAGACGCGCAGCTGAACGCTATTGGTTTACAGAGATACGTCACGAGCTCACCCAACAAGCCAAAATGAAAACAAAGGAGCCTCCATGTTTTCATACACAGCCGAGACTATATATAAATATAATATCATATAATAACGAGCCCTGTTCGATTTGGCTCAAATGAACAATGCCGTCGTCTTGATGAACAGCCACAAAGCCAAAAAAAGGAGCAGATTTTACCCTGAGCCCCGTAGTTTTTTACGAGCCAGTCTGAAGTGCGATCGGTCTTGCGTTTTTGCTTGTGCTCGTCGCTTTTCTTTATTTGAAATAACAAACTTCTTGAGCTGTTGATAATGTGTGCTTGATTATTGACGTGCTTTTGAAACCTGATCCTGTCAGAAACTGACAAACGCGAGAAAACAAAAGGAGAAGCCGGAAAAAAAAGGAGCACATTATTTTTTCAGCAAACGTGAACAAACTGCCATGTTTAACTATTATCATCACCTTTTGGACTATTATAAACGTAATGATGGAATTACTTTCTAACAAGAGGCTACATGTGCTGCTGAAGGTTACAGACATGTTTAATCATGAGAGGTCTGCACTGACTGTGGGCTCTATTTCCTGCTGTTTTGAACCTAAATAAGGACTAAATGTATGCTGTGTGTAGTTTTTCTGTAAGTGGTAACATATCTGAGACTGCCTTTGTGATTTGTTTTCTTTTGTTTGGTCATTACTACATCCGTACACAGTGCTAAAGTCTTGACTAGTGTGGTTGAATGACATATGTCCTGGGAGCACTGTACAAATGTGGCGGTTGCTATTGACGCAAGCTCAGGGTCCGTATGCAATATGTAGTGTATAGATCTATGGAACTTTTCAATGTAACGAACTGGTAAAGTCTAGATTGGATACGCGGCCAGCCGAAAGTGCGATATGCACGTTAATATAGCAGCATTTTTCTGACACTGTATTACAACAATGAATATTTTTACAGTACTGTGATGATTGGGGTCGGGGTAGGCGTTAAAAAATACAATTTATTGTGTAATTTCATAGATAGCATAAATAATACTCAGTACAACTACTGTTTTTATTTTACAGTGAAGGTTGGTTTTAGGGTTTGGGTAAGGGTGGACGTTAAAAAAATACAAAACATCGGAAATTTTATAAATAATATAAATTATTCATGTTAACTTCCGGCCGCAACTTTATGCAATCTAGCAACAACC
Organism: Danio tinwini; assembly: GCA_903798205.1. Lineage (NCBI taxonomy): Eukaryota > Metazoa > Chordata > Actinopteri > Cypriniformes > Danionidae > Danio > Danio tinwini. Next base: position 10,678,964 of record CAIGQZ010032287.1, on the reverse strand, counting down.
CTGTGAAACTTGTCACACAAGCTTGCGTTTCCGGTCTGATGCATTTGTGACAGCAGCTTTACAATGGGACATATAGACAGGTGTGTGGCTTTCCTAATCAAGTCCAATCAGTATAATCAAACACAGCTGGACTCAAATGAAGGTGTAGAACTTCAAGGATGATCAAAAGAAATATATGAGTGTCACAGCAAAGGGTCGGATTACTTATGACCATATGATATTTCCGTTTTCCTTTTTAAAAATCTGCAAAAATTACAACAATTCTGTGTTTTTCTGTCAATATAGGGTGCTTTGTGTACATTAATGAGGAAAAACTTAAATGATTTTAGCAAATGGCTGCAATATAACAGTGAACAAATTAGGGTTTTTGAATAACACCCACTGCTATTATATAATACTGCTGCTTTGTTTTAAAGTAATAGTTCACCCAAAAAAGAAACTTCTGTCATTTACTCAGTGCTGACTTGATATTTGAAGAATGTTCAAAACCTGTGACTTAACAAATATAGTATTTGTTTTTCCTACTGTGAATGCTTACAGGTTTCTAACATTCTTCAAAATATCTACTTTTGTGTTCAACCTCAAGCTGGTTTGGATCAAGTCATTGGTGAGTAAATGATGACAGAATGTTCACAAACTAATTTCGAGAGGAGCACATGATAGAATTGACTACAGCTGATCCCTATCACCCATCACTAACTAGCCAATCGGATCATTTAAAATTTAATATAAACATCCAGCCTAAACTTCATTTACAGTGGAGTAAAGAGTACAATATTGTGCTTTGAAATGTATTGAAGTTAAACTTTCCCAAAATACAATACTCAAGTACAGTAGTGGAGTAAAAACTCTTAGTTACTATCCACAGCTGCATAAAGTAGAGCATCCTCAGAGTTTGAGAAATCTGATCTTCGTGCTTCAGAACTGGAGAAACGGCAATCGGTACAGGAAAGCGGTCAGACTTTTGTGGAGACGAGCCACGGGGTCTGGAGAAATCATCTTACACCGACTGCTCAGACACATTAACACTGGAAAAATCCAGCCTGTGTCTGCGAGCAGCCGAAACTGATACCAGGACACAGCAGAGGTGAGGGACATTTCCACTCAATATACTTCTGTCTGCTTCAACAGCCACTGGAGGCTGATTTAGTTTATTTCCAGTTTCCAAACAGCCGAAAACACTCTTGCTGTGTCCCAATTTCAAAGACATAATTAATGTTCCAAATCTTAGTATGTTTAAAGGGATAGTTCAACCAAAATTAACAATTCTGTCATCGTTTACTCACACTTCACTTAGAAGTAAAACCTATTTGAGTTTCGTTCTTCTGTTGAACACAAAAGCAGATATTTTGAAAAATGTTGATTAATGGGACCTCCATATTCATATTTAACTTACTTTGAAAGCCAGCAACCAACATTCTTTAAAACCACATGAGAGAGTGATGGGGAATTCATTGTGTCTTGAATTTCTGATGAATTTATTACTCTCATTTATATGCTTATTTTAGTGATTTCAGTATTATTATTATTATTATTATTATTATTATTATTATTATTATTATTATTGATATTATCTATCTGTTGTATTGTTACCCATAACGGGACATAAAAAGCCACCTTGTACAAATGCTGTCAGGGAAGAGAAGTGAAATTAGGAGAGCGAATTAGAAGAGCAAGATGAAATGTCACAATGACAGTAGATTTATGGAAGCAAGGCCATAAAGGCACCTGCGTTCTGTTCTGTACATCATGATATGGCACACCTGCACGTGCACCCACACTCATTTGTAATGACTGCTAAAAAATTATGAGTACCCGTGAACCTCAGCTGAACTTACAGTTGACAGCTCAGTGGACAGTGAACAAGATATATTGTTGAGCATTGTTTTTTTGGCTGAGTCATCACATTTGAAGTAGGACCTTAACTGGACATGGGTAGGATCCATAAAAAACCCTGAGATTTTATTGGTAGTGGACACCTGAGAGATTTGAGATCCTAATAATGGAGAAGCTAAGGGAGGTGTGTAATGTGTAAATTTGGATGGAGTGTTAAGATAAAGAAGAGTATTTAAATTGTGTGCTAGCCTATACTCATCAGGCACTAGAACGTCCTGTCTCTGTTGTTACTGATGCTGTAACAATAAACTGCTTTGCCTAAAGACTTTGGAGATCTCAGACTTTGTCATTTTTTGAAGACTTTGACTTAGAAACTTAGAAAATATTTTGCAGACCAGAATCTTTTTTCCACAACAAGAGTAGCCTAAACAATGAGGAAATCATTTTTTGTGTGAACTATCCTTTTAAATGAGTATGCCTAAGTTACGCAATGGTCTACTATTTATAGTAAAAGTTAGCACGCCGCAAGTTAATATAACAAATAACACACTGATTATTGGACTGGGAATTTGATTAGAAGAACAAACAAAATAAAATGACAGTGTTAAAAAAATATTCATTAATACAAGTTCATTCATTTAATCATTTTCTTTTTGGCTTAGTCCCTTTATTTATCAGGGGTCGCCACAGCGGAATGAACCGCCAACTTATCCAGCATATGTTTTACATAGCGGATGCCTTTCCAGCTGCAACTCATCACTGAGAAACATTCATACACTCTCATTCACACACATGCACTACAGACAATTTAGATTACACTCTACAGTTTGACAAATATTGCTGCTTTTGGGCAACAATGTTGGGCAACATAATTTTGAGGCTTTTTTAGTTGAGAATGTTTAGATTGCAACTATGCATTTTATTTATTTTAAATACTTAGAATTTCTGAGAGACAGCGCATCGGCGGCCTGTTATACCGAGCAAAGACGGTTGACGTTGTCAATCCACAAGATGGCAACAGAGACTGTATAATAAGCCCTTAGAGGAAGAAAAATACAGTATAATTTTTAAACAGGTAAGTGATATTCTATGTCGATCTCTCTCTTGTATGTTGTAGTGCTGTATTTATACCACATAATTGTTGTGTATTGAGTGTGAGATGAGACTTGCATATCAAGAATGTGTGTTGTGTTGGCAGAAAGAAAGAAATTCCCACGTTTAGCATTTTCCTGCAAACACAACAGCAATCTGGTAGTAATTGCACTGCTTTTTTTTGGGAATTAATTATTGTGATATCCCGATTGCAGGAGAGAAATACTGTAGACTGTAATATTGTAGGGAGAAATCTCAGTAGATTGATGGCATTTCATGCCGTTCAGTCTTATAATCTTAAAATGTGAGAAAAATCACCCCTTTTTGTCATCACATTAGACATTATGCTAGAGAATCAACCAAATACTAGCTCTAAAGAGATGTTTGTGAATTAGTATTGGCTGTTGATGTTCTGACGTCAGCTGCAGATGTGACGAATGGTGGAATTCTTCATACAAAAGTGTTTTTAGATCGTCCGTGTTTGATTTTTTTTTATACACAATTATGCCACCAAACTGTTGAATAAACGCATATTAAACTCGTAGCAGTGTGAAGTGGCTGTATATTGTCACTGGTGGGACGCTAAGGCACACATTGGCCTGTGTGCTAATGCACGCCTCCCACCAGGGCCGCTATGAAGCCACATCCCACTGCTACTCGTGATATTGCTCATATATATTTATACATAGCTCATATAAATATATATAGAGAGCAATATCACAGGAGTAGCAGTGCGAGCAGTGACAATATACAGCCACATCACACTGCTTCGAGTTTGATATTGCATTTATTCAACAGTTCAATGGCATAATCGTGTATATATAAAAAAAAAGATCAAACACGGAGAATCTAAATACACTTTTGTATGAGGAACTACTTTCTTCCGCCATTCATCACATCTGCAGCTGACATCAGAACAACAGAAGCTGTTACTAATTCACCAACATGAATGCATATGCATATGAATGATTGATTAACATCTAAACTGATGAAAAATATTAATATTATCTGCACAGTGAACATTTATAAAGACATGTTTGGTCATTAACTTTTGAATTACCCAAACATATTTTTCTCGACATGAAAGACTCACCGCTGATTAACGATAACTCCATCGCCAATATAATTCAAGGAATAAGAACTTAAACATAAAAGAAATGTGAAGGATGTGACAATATGTTTGACAGGGCACATAACTAAGCAACAGAAAAATCTACTAAAAGAATTGTTAAAAAAAAAAAAAAAAAAAAACACTCCCATTATCATCACGTGGTTCAAAATAAGAAAAAAAAAGACACTTTGAAAACAAATGGTGGTAACCAACAGCCATTGGCATCCATAATAGCAAATATATACTATGGAAGTCAATGGTTAACATTTAAAAAAAAATCTTTTGTGTTCAACTCAAAACTGGCTTGGGACAAGTGAAAAGTGAGTAAATGATGACAGAATCTTCATTTTTGGGTGAACTATCCCTTTAATGATAAAGAGGTTTGTTCCAAAGCTTGTCTACTCTTCTTTTACACACTCAAACGTACAGTATGCACTTTTCCTTCACATAAAGAGTCCACACTATTAGAGTGTAATATAAATAAAATGAACAACTTCCCATCCTGCACCTAGAGATGGATGAGCAGTGACGCAGCAGCAGGTGGGCGATGTTTACATTTCACACAGACCTGCGAGTTCACTTCGGGGAATGAGATCAGTGTTAGCCAACAGAGAGACGCTGACTTCAGCTGGGAACACAGAGTGGTGAGCGTTTGCTGTGGGCACAGGCCAAGCTATTTGAGTCTGTCATCAGAGCCGTGCAAATGTAAAATGGCCATTATATGAAACTTCAACACGACATAAATCAAGCGCCAGAAAAAAAAACCCTCTATGTCAGGGTTGGTGAATCACTGGGACTAAATGGCCATCAAAAGAAAGATGGTTGATTATCTCAACTTTGTAATAATGAGAGGAAAGCTGATCGTGAAACTTAATATGAGGCAGTCTTTTTTAAAGACACTGTATCAAAATAAATCATTTCCAGGTCCCATTTTACATTGAAAAAAAAACTGATTAATTGGATTTACTTAATTTTTTAAAGTGTAAGTGGTTGCATACAATTTATCACCTTAGAATTATAAGGTTCTATCTGACATTTTTGTCAAAAAAAATGAAAAAATTTTTGAGATGTTTGTTTACAAGTTGTTTACATTAAGACTTTTTATTTAAAAAAACAAATGTTATACACACATTGTTTGCTATATGGAATGCAAAAACTTTAAAGCTCAATATCTCAAAATCATTCAGAACGCAGATAGAACCTTATAATTCCAAGGTGACGAATTCATATGGGCTGAATTTAAATGAACAAATTAAGTTGAACATTACTACATTTAATTTGTTTAAATTCAACCCATATATATTGTTTGCACTGTCAAAAATGTATCTGTAAAAAAACAAAAAAACAGTAAAGTACTGGCAGCACAGACGCTAGAAATCTACTGTAATTTAACGGTGTGAAATTATTTGAGTTTATTGCTGTAAATTGGAATACAGTATAGTTCTGTATTTATTTAAACTTATGGTAATGTACTGGCAGCACAGACGCCAGCACTCTACTGTAATTTAATAGTATGTATTGACCTTATTCTTTAACACAGAACTGCGCTGGTTTTTGTGATCGTTTAAGAACTTCAAATTCAGCTGCCTATGAGAGAAATGACTAGGAATAATAAACAGCAGAACACGGTCAAATTACTTGCTCTACAAACAAGTGTGTACATGACTATACAGACAAAACAGAATAATATCATAAGAAAATATCAGATTGCAACACCAAGAAACAGAACAAGCTGTCTTTGATGTCTAAAAATGAATGGAAGTGAATGAGACCAGAAGTCTCGACCCAAAAAGATTCAAACGGCTGTGCCCGCTCATACACAAAGAATAAGGTCAATACTGTGAAATAATTTTGGTTATGCTGTAAATTGGAATACAGTATAATTCAGAATTTATTTCAATTTACGGTAATGTACTGTCAGCATAGACGCCAGCAATCACTGAAACACTGCTCCTCTCAAGGTTCTGACTGAAAATAATAAAAAATTATCTTAGATCAAGTCTGAAAAATTTCTCTAATTTGTCAAAAGTCAAGTTGTTGACTTTCACAAAATGTGTAACGTGCACACTCAGCACCCTCTTCAAAATAAATACTGCCATTTTTTTCATCCACAATGCATTGCAAGCAAAAGTAAAAATCTGTATCACGTAAAAGCATTGTTGAAAATTAGACAAACAAACAGCAGATCAACAAAATGCTAATTATTGTTCAGAACGCATTGCTTTCTATAGTAAATTACCGTTTTAAATGGAAAACAGTATGTCTCTGTTGAATTTTGACCATTTTTTTTAAAGCATTTTTTTTTACAGTACAACTACCTTCAAAATATTTAGTAAATCTACCAAATCAGTCATTTTTTTAGTGTATATCAATGGACTTAGACTGAAATTAATCATTGGTTATAATGTACTCATTGTGTACAAACATGTTTTTACATTGTACTTATGATTGATTAAAAACTGCAGGTAATTACATCTGTAATTACATCTTTAATTACACCATTGACCATCAAACCTGTCCCTAACCTAACCCGTATCCCAACTCAAGAGCACCAGAGGTGTTCTGCGATAGATTATAAACACAGTAAGTACATTGTATTTATTTTGTTGAAGTACATAATAGTTAAGGCCACCTAATATAGAGTAGTCAACATCTGAAGTGGACCAGTTTTCAGAAATTGTCCTAAGACAAGAATGGATGTTGTTGAATAGCTTTAGGACAACTTTAATAAAACATTTCAATCCACTTTAAATGTTGACTACTGTATATTGGGACCACTTAAAGCAATAGGTGCATCAATAGTGCAGTCTAATTATTACCTATTTTACCTATTAACTGTATGTGGTTTGTGCTCTTATATGTAAAACAACATCAATATACAGAACACTCAGAGCATTACAAATCCAAAAAGAACACAAATGAATCAAAATCAAATCATTAAATTAGTAAAAAAGCTAATTTTGTATTTCTATATATACACCATTTATAAATGGACAACTGGCGCTTATAGGTCATGTGATTGATAACATGCATCTGAATTCCATTCATACAGCTCATGTTTGTTGTAGCCTACTATATAGAACATACCTTTCTAATGGTTGTAAAGAAAGTTGTTTAAATTAAAATATGTTCATTTACACAGCTGCATAAAGCCGTGGTCACTCCACATTTTTTATGTTATAGATATCTATTTATATGCATGTGAATACAGGAGACCGGAAACACAAGCTTGTGTGACAAGTTTCGCATGCCGCTGGTTCTTGCTAGATCAGATACGGTTGTGGCTGGAAGTTAACGAGAATTATTTATATTATCATTAAATTTTCCATTTATTGTATTTCTTGTACCTAGTTGTACAGAGTATAATTTATGTTATTTATTAAATTACACAATAAATTGTTTTTAACACCTACCCACACCCCAACTCTAAACCCAACCGTCACAGTACTATAAAAATATTCATTATTGTTATACAGTGTTACAAACATTATGCTATATTGACGTATCCACAGCTGTATCCTATCTAGACTTTACCCATGTCGCTGCGTTTGACTCTAGAACTCTAGACAAATAAGTAATCAAAACATGACCTCTCCATACAGAAATTTTAAATATGGAACAATTGCTAAAACATTTTTTATTATCTAATCATTTTGTTTAATCCCACCCATTTTCGCACGACAAAATTTTGCAAGCACAAACTCTAGTGTGACTGCGAGTTAATACTTGAGAAATATGCAATGTTGTTATTGTTGAGTATCGTGATGCAATTTCTTACGCTGAAACATTTCCTCAATGTATGCACTTGAGAAATAATAAAAAAAAATTAGGAATTTAATTAGGAATCAAAAATGCTGGGTTGCTTAGGCCCAAATTTCAGCAAAAAAAACATTTTACTGAATACATTTTGTTTTACATTTTAAACCAATTCTTTGGATTTATAAATATCTAAAATTTACAATATAAAATTAACTGCATAGCACTTCGCTAGCTGACCACTGTTACAATAACCCCCCTAAACCTCACTCCTATCCCGGACGAGCCCCCACGTGTAACCCACCGGTCCTACTGTACCCAACCCAGTCTGAGCTGGGATTTAACCAGCGATTCTTTTTTTTGCATGGGAGTCAGTTACTCTAACAAGGAGGCTAAAGACCATGGCCCCTAGCATCTGTCGCTAGAGCCCCTTAAGAGGTCAGAGGAGTGAGGTTTACCTCCATAGCACTTCGCTAGCTGCCCTCTGTTACACTCACCCCCCTAAACCTCACTCCCATCCCGGACGAGCCCCTACGTTTAACCCACTGGTCCTACTGCAGCCAACCAGGTCTGAGCTGGGATCGAACCGGAGATTCCTTGCATGGGAGTCAGTTGCTCTAACAAGGAGGCTAGAGACCATAGCCTCTAACGTCTGTTGCTAGAGCACCTTTTGAGGTCAGAGGAGTGAGGTTTACCTGCATAGCACCTTGTTAGCCGGCCTCCATTACACTAATAATAATAATAATAATAATGATAATAATAATAATAATATATATATTTTTTACTTTACTTCACTATAAGACCCTTTTTTTAAGTAAATAAAATCGAAAATGTAAAAAAAAAAAAAATTCACTGTTGAGTTGTGAAATGACTTTAAATAAACCACCATTCTGAATCTTTCCACCGCAGCACATAAACACAGCCCTCAGCTCGGACTCATGTGATTAAACTGAAAACCATCACTATCAGCTGATGACCAGCGTGTGTTTAACTGCTGAAGCCGGTGTGAGGATTATAAGCTGACGCTGAAACACTGCAATAAATCTCAGGCCCTAATATGACATCACCGTTAATGTGACGAGAAATTACTGTGAGTCATGTTCATGTCACAGGTGAAAAAAAACAGACAAGTCATGACTGATGATCTCATCCAGGTGGCTATTTCATTCATCATGCTACAACATTCAGACAGAGCAGCTCCAGGTGAGATTAATCTGCTTTCAGGTTTTGTTACTTTCCTCCTCAGGCTTCAGATGAGTCAGACCAGACTGCAGGTGTAATGGTTATAAATGACAGACGGGTTAATTTCACCCTTTATAGGGCACTCATTGAAATACTCATTGAAAAAAGCCTCGAGGATTACTGGGGAGTCTATTACAAGCATTTTGAGCTTAATACATATATAGTTGAAGTCAGAATTATTAGCCCCGCTGTAAATTTTTTCCCCCAATTTCTGTTTATCTGAGAGAAGATCTATTCAACACATTACTAAACATATTAGTTTTAATAACTCATTTCTAATAACGTATTTCTAGCATCTTTTCCATAATGACAGTACATAATATTTTACTAAATTTTTATAAAGAAACTAGTATTCAGCTTGAAGTGACATTTAAAGGCATAACTATGTTAATTATGTAAGTTAAGGTAATTTGGCAAATCATAGGGTAATTAGGCAAATTGTATAACAGTAGTTTAATAGTAGACAGTCGAAAAAAAAACATTGCTTAAGGAGGCTAATAATATTGACCTAAAAATAAAACCATTAAAAACTGATTTTATTCTAGTTAAAATAAAACAAATAAGACTTTCTCCAGAAGAAAACAAATTATATAGGAAATACTGTGGAAAATTCCTAACATTTTTTAAAAAACATAATTTGGGAAATATTTGAAAATAGGTTAACGGGTAGAATTGGGATTGGGTCTACGTACAATGCTCTAAAACATTACTATTAACCATAGCAACTCAGTGACAATTGCCGAAGCCTTTGTTATTTATTATCATCTGGGAGTCAATAGAGATTAATCACTGTGACAATGTACTCAAGAATATTTGTAAAGAGGTAGCAAACTGAGCTATTAGACATGCCCTTATCATTACACGCACAATCTTTTGGAATAAGCAGAATAATTAATGACTTTGACAATGTATTTAAAACCCTTTAACGTATGGCAATCCATTGAGGGCAATCCACATATGGTGCTTCATCCATCAAAGGTTAGATGCTAGTTTTCTTCAACAGAAAAGAGTAAAAAGATCAGGGGTTTTTAAATTGGGTTTTCACTCATGATTTTTAAAAATACATTTAAATGAATAATTTGTAAATAGTGGAAATTGCATGTTTGTATACACTTTATTAGGTACACCTTACTAGTACCGGGTTGGACCCCCTACTGCCTTCAGCACTGCCTTAATCCTTCGTGGCATAGATTCAACAAAGTACTGGAAATATTTCTCAGAGATTTTTCTCCATATTGACATAATAGCATCACGTAGTTGCTGCAGATTTGTCGGCTGCACATTCATGATGCAAATCACCCATTCCACCACAATCAGCTTAAAATTGAAAAAACCATTAAGTTAACCTAATCAATTTGCAATGAGACGGCATTAATAGACTGTGTTGAACCCAGCTGTTTTTACAGGGTATATTTTTTAGTACAGACCTTCACAAGATAACATTTTAAATTTAATACTTCATATGTTTAATGTTAGCCTGATAAAACAAACTACTATGCACAAAAACTCAGCAGAAATGAACTTAACTTTCAGAAGAGAGTCAAACTGTGACGCAAACCCAAAACGAGAGAAAGAATAGAGAAAACAATGTCAAGAATCTGCTTTCTTCAGACTGTGTGTGTGGAGGAGAGGGCTTGTTTGGTTTGCAATAACAAATAACGGGGGTCTGGACGTCGTGCAATAGACATCCCCTCACATTCCAGAGTGACTCCTCACTGCTCCTCATATTCGCACCCCAGCTCTCCATACGTTTCTCATAGCCTTTTTTGGAAATTGTTGGAAAGCACATGTTTTATATTTTATTTATTTAATGTTATAATACGTGTTGCTGATGGAAATTAGTAATGGATAGAGCACAAAAGACGATCTGTATGTCAGGATGCATACTCCATTGTCATTTTTGTATAATCCTATAATTTAATTATAATATAATAATTTTTTTTTTTTATTGGGTATAATTTTATAAGGTGGTTTATGAGGACATGCTCTGTGTCCTTATAATTCAAAACTGTTAAAAATCATACATGGCAAGGTTTTTTCATTCAAATTTTGCTATAGGTTTCCTGTGAGGTTTCCTGTAGTGTACAATGATACAATAAGCAGTTTTCACAGTATAAAATACATTATGTCAATGGAGAGTCCTAATAAACCATTAAAGTACACCAAGTACACACACCAAGTATGCGTGTGTGTGTGTGTGTGTGTGTGTGTGTGTGTGTGTGTGTGCACTGTTAAAAAAAAGCATTGCTGCATTAAATGTATAGTTGAATCATCTTCTCTAACAAGTTTTCTAGTCATCTCCACTTACAATAACCAAAGTGACTAAAAAATATTTAGTGGAAACTTGATTAACTTATTAATAAAGTTAAAGTATACATATATAGTAGTAAATATAGACAGATGGAAGTGAGGTATAGATATACAGAAGTGTGTGCGTGTGTGTGTGTGTGTGTGTGTGTGTATGTATATATATAT
>CAIGQZ010032287.1:10639793-10658059 GCA_903798205.1 Danio tinwini | reverse complement strand
ATCTATCTATCTATCTATCTATCTATCTATCTATCTATCTATCTATCTATCTATCTATCTATCTATCTATCTATCTATCTATCTATCTATCGTATTCATCCATCTATCTATGTATCATATTCATTCATCCATCGATTGTATCTATCCATCTATCTATTGTATTCATCTAAATATTCTATCCATCCATCGTATTCATCTGTCTATTGTATCCATCTATATCGTATTCATCCATCCATCATATTCATTCATTCAATCATCCATCTACCCATTGTATCTATCCATCTATCTATTGTATTCATCTAACTATTCTATCCATCCATCATATCCATCTATATCGTATTCATCCATCCATCTATCTATCTATCTATCTATCTATCTATCTATCTATCTATCGTATGCATCCATCCATCTATTCTACCCATCAATCCATCCATCTATTCTATTCATCATCCATCTATCGTATTTTTTCATCCATCTAGCCATTGTATCTTTGCATGTATCTATCCATCCATCTATTGTATCCATCTATCTATTGTATTCATAAAACTGTTCTATCAATCTATCGTATCCATCTATCTATTGTATCCATCTATATTGTATTCAATCCATCTACATATTTATATACCATTTTTAGAAATTATCCATCCATTTATTGTATCAATCCATCATATTCATCCATCCATCTATTTTATCCATCCATCCAGCTATTCACCTATCTATTGTATTCATTCTTTCATCCAACCATTTTAAATATCCATCTACCTATCCATCTATTGTATCCATCTATCTATTGTATTTATCTAACTATTCTATCCATCTATCAATTGTATCCATTCGTCTATTGTATCCATCTATCCATCAATCCATCAAACACTACATATTCTTTCGTTTTTACATTTAATTAAATATTATTATACATAAAAATATATTGTCTCTATCAATCTATCTATCCATCTATCTATCCATCATTATTTTCTCAATTTCAAAAATTACAGTTGCATGAAAATGCATGTAAAATTACAAGTTCTGCTGCCATCTGCTGGTCCAAGTGAGACATAACTATAGGAAAGTACATTTTTGAATTTCAGACAATCATATGGGTTTGGAATGATATTATTAGGGTGAACTCTCAAATAGTATATGGACGTAGCTATGGATTTGCAAGCTGACACTGCATATTTCAGACTTGCAATGTCAGACACAATGTACTCAATGGAGTTAGTTACGTCGCTGTGAGCGGTAAGGTTAGGTGTAGTTATTAAAAACCATTGCTTGCAGCTCAACTTGCAACTGTCTGCATCCAGACCCCTCCAATTATTAGATTTTATATTATTTATTTTGACCTGAGATGTTGAATCACTTTTTCTTCGCTCTGCTTCAAATGTTCGGATCTTCTCTTCACTCATTTTATCGGTGTCTGCGATCACATAGTGTCGAGGGTTATAAGAATGAGATAAACTCCCCATCAGACGGACGATTTCTGTGGTGTGTCCTCCTGCATGAGACAGAAAATAAACATTTAAAGTCCATAACAATAGTAGTAATAATAACACTTTTATAAAGCTAATTTGTTCATATTAGATAATGCACTAGCTAATAGTATTAATATATTTTTACAAGATTTATCCTAATAATCTTTGTAAAAATTAGTAAACATTTAATTGTGCTAGTTCACAATGCACCATGTTAACTCTTAAACTCTGTATTTTTATTAATCAACTAGTTAATGCTGAAACTAACTATTAAATGCTGTTGAAGTATTATTCATTGTTATTTTTCTGTTAACTAATGTTAAGAAATTAAACTGTATTGCCACAACAAAAACAAAACATTTTAATAAAAAAACGCAATAAAAACAATAAGAAATTTCATGTTACATTTTTACTGTGTCATCTTTTTATGTATATTATTTAATTGCAAATAAAAGTTATGCCATTTGTATAAGCATTATTACATTGGGCCTACGTTAAAATGTAAATATGTAAAAATCAAAAGAATATAAGGAATATGCATAGATAGATAGATAGATAGATAGATAGATAGATAGATAGATAGATAGATAGATAGATAGATAGAAGAAGATAGATAGAAGTAAAAGACAGACAGACAGACAGACAGACAGACAGACAGACAGATAGATAGATAGATAGATAAAGTAAGGTATAGATATATAAAAGTAATAGACAGACAGACAGACAGACAGACAGACAGACAGACAGATAGATAGATAGATAGATAGATAGATAGATAGAAGTAAAAGACAGACAGACAGATAGATAGAGAAGGTATAGATATAGACAAGGTATAGACAGACGGATAGATAGATAGATAGATAGATAGATAGATAGATAGATAGATAGATAGATAGATAGATAGATAGATAGATAGATAGATAGAGTAAGGTATAGATATATAGAAGTAATAGACAGACAGACAGACAGACAGACAGACAGACAGACAGACAGACAGACAGACAGATAGATAGATAGATAGATAGATAGATAGATAGATAGATGTAAAAGACAGACAGATAAATAGAGAAGGTATAGATATAGAGAAGGTATAAACAGACTGATAGATAGATGGATAGATAGATGGATAGATAGATGGATAGATAGATGGATAGATAGATAGATAGATAGATAGATAGATAGATAGATAGATAGATAGATAAAGTAAGGTATAGATATATAGAAGTAATAGACAGACAGACAGACAGACAGACAGACAGACAGACAGACAGACAGACAGACAGACAGACAGATAGATAGATAGATAGATAGATAGATAGATAGATAGATAGATAGATAGATAGATGTAACAGACAGACAGACATATATTTTTATTAATGTTATATATATAAACACAAATATATGCTAAATGTATTTCTGACCTGATCCAGCCACCACCAGCACTGACACAGATCCCTTCTGTCCGGGTTTATATTCAGGTCCGTTTCGCAAAACCACAAATAGTCGTAAAATAAACCCTGTTATTAATAATAAAGCAGTGAGAATGACACCACTCAGCACAACAAACAATGCCATCAGTTACCAAAATAACCGCTATCAGGGATTTAAGAATTGATCTCAGAACATTAGTAGACTCATGTTTGTCAGGAAAGAGCGCGCATTTACACTGTAAACAACTTTATAAAGAAAAACTGGAATGCGTGTTGTAGTTTTGAGAAAGCAGTCATCAGAGCACACGTACAGCTGCTACGGAAAGTCAAGAGGGACAGGTTTGTGTTGTGTTTATATGGAATTTTTGAAAAGAGCGACATCTAGTGTTTAACAGTGAAATAAATCAGGATGGTCATTCATTTTCTTTTCGGCGTAGTCCCTTTATTAGTCAGGGGTCGCCACGGCGGAAGGAACCACCAACTTATGCAGCATATGTTTTACACAGCGGATGCCCTTTCAGCTGCAATCCAGTACTGGGAAATACCTCAGGCTGTAAAAGAGTGCAATTTTGTAAAAGTATGCCGTTTTTATTATTTTATTAGACTAATGTGACCAAACAGATCATGATTTTTGATTGAAGGGCTTGCTTACTAAGACACAGCTTTTGCAATAATTTAAACACTAATTAGCACATAAGCTAGCACATTTAGGCTAGTTGAAGGCAATTTATTGATTAGCCCACCTGTGAGATGTGAATTCTTCACTGATTTTCTAATTTTCCACTGTGTTTCTAATAATTTTATTTATTTAGAGAAAGTCTTACTTCTTTATTTTGGCTGGAATAAAATCAGTTTAAAATATAATAATAATACTTTTTAAGTTATTGGCTATAAACATACAGACCTCATGCTGTCCAATGACTTGCCTAATTAACATAATTAAGTTGTTAAATTTAGCTAAATATATAGTTTCTTGCAAAATAACAATTCAAATATTATAGTCATCACAGCAAAGATAAAAGAAGTTAGTTCTTTTAAATTAGTTATTGAAACGTTTGTTTACAATGTTTAGAAAAAAATCTCATTAAACCGCATTTGGAAAATATTTTGCTGGGAAAAACTAATTACGGAGGGACTCATAATTTTGCCTTCTATTGTATTTGATAAAATTTAGAATTTAGAAAAACAAAAACAAAGGCTAAACAAAAAAGATAACAAAAGCAAGTATTGCGCTTACATAAACAAACAAACAAACAAACAATAAATAATAAATAAATATTATTATTATTAGATGTATTGGTAATAGTACATATGTAAGCACTAAAATAATCATGTTGCTAATTTATTAATTACATTACATACAGTAAAGAAATATTACATTCATTTATTTTCTTGTCGGCTTTGTCCCTTTAATCTGGGGTCGCCACAGCGGAATGAACTGCAACTTATCCAGCACGATTTTTACGCAGCGGATGCCCTTCCAGCTGCAACCCATCTCTGGGAAACATCCACACACTCATACACTACAGACAATTTAGCCTGTTTTAGACTGTGGGGGAAACCGGAGCACCCGGAGGAAACATGCAAACTCCACACAGAAACGTCAGCTGACTCAGCCCAGCCGAGGTTCGAACCTGCGACCCAGCGACGTTCTCGATGTGAGGTGACAGCACTACCTACTGCGCCACTGCGCCACCCCAGACATATTACAGTATTATTAAAAATATTCCTCAGAGATTTTGGTTTATATTGACATGATAGCATGACGCAGTTGCTGCAGATTTGTCAGCTGCACATCCATGATGCGAATCTGCCGTTCCACCACATTTCAAAGGTGCTCTATTGGATTGAAATCTGGTGACTGTGGAGGCCATTTGAGTACAGTGAACTAATTGTCATGTTCAAGAAACCAGTCTGAGATGATTCACGCTTTATGACATGACGTGTTATACTGCTGGTAGCTGCCATCAGAAGATGGGTACACTGTGGTCATAATAAAGGGATAGGCCTGGTCAGCAACAATACTCAGGTAGGATGAGGCATTGATACAATGCTCAGTTGGTACTAATGGCCCCAAAGTGTGCCAAGAAAATATCCCTCACACCATTACACCACGACCACCAGCCTGACCTGTTTACACGGCAAGATGGATCCATGCTTTCATGCTGTTGACGACAAATTCTGACCCTACCATCTGAATGTCAAATTGTAGCCTCAGTTTCCTGTTCTTAGCTGACAGGAGTGGCACCCAGTGTGGTCTTCTGCTGCTGTAGCCCATCCGCCTCAAGGTTGGACGTGTTGTGCATTCAGAGATGCTTTTTCTGAATATCTTGGTTGTAACAAGTGGTTATTTAAGTTACTGTTGCCTTTCTATCAGCTGAATCAGTCTGGTCATTCTCCTCTGACCTCTGGCATCAACAAGGCATTTGCGCCCACAGAACTGCCGCTCACTGGATATTTTCTCTTTTTCAGACCATTCTCTATAAAACCTAGAGATGGTTGTGCGTGAAAATCCCAGTAGATCAGCAGTTTCTGAAATACTCAGACCAGCACGTCTGGCACCAACAACCATGCCACGTTCAAAGTCACTTAAATCACCTTTCTTCCCCATTCTGATGCTTTGTTTGAAAAGCAATAGATCGTCTTGACCATTTCTACATATCTAAATGCATTGAGTTGCTGCTATGTGATTGGCTGATTAGAAATTTGCGTTAACGAGCAGTTGGACAGGTGTACCTTATAAAGTGGCCGGTGAATATACAATTTCATTATATGCATTAAATGTATTATTGGTTATTTTTTCCATTACTATAGATTAATAAGCAGAAAAAACCTAGCATATGACATATCATTATATTCATAGGGCTATAATAAACCAGAATCCCTAAAATGTGAATTTGAATGGAATTTCCTGAACTCCAAACTAAACACAAACAACCTTTCAACAGGATTATTTTCCTGACGAATGTATTTATTTAAAGTCCTCAGTTTCTCTATGGGAAGTTCTCATGTTTGTTGTTTCTTGGTTGTTTCGTCTACTACAGCGTCTTCTGGAAGTGCTTCACTTACGCGGCCACTTAAATGCATTATTACTAAACTGGCATTAACCCTTATGTACTGTTGGGGATGTTTTCATCAACTCTTGGGTGATTTTGTTTCAATTTGGCAACAACCTTTTCTGTGTTTCAGATAGCAGAATGATTTTTGGTGACAAATCTTATTTTGACACATATTTTAAGAAAATGCTTATAATTTCTTTAAAAACTCAGCGATACACTCTGGGCAAATTCATTACCCTTTCGTTATGTTGAGGGTGAAAACATCAACTAAATTAAACTGCTGTAAAAATGTATCAGATTTATATTTTTTTCACATTTTTTTGCTTAAATCTGTTAATCAATCCCATTCCTGATCAAAACTACTAAATTGCTTAGAAAATTACAGGATTTTAACTCTTTAATTGCCAAATTTATAAATGATGTCACTGATTTAGTGAAAAACACACACACACACAAAAAGACATATTTTCAATATAAAAAGTAATTGTGGATATGGATTTTTTTAACCCATTATCACAGTCTTGGACATGTGAAAAAACAGCCTTTGATGCATTGTTTTTGATTGATTTTCATTTTGTCTCTCCAATTTACTGTTGGTGGCAGTTTTTTGCCCTATTGACTTCCATTATAACCACATTTCTTTGATTATAAAATCATGCCACCATATAATCATGCATTCGTGATTGTTGGTGGTTTTCACTATTGGGAAGAGGTAAAATTTGTAATTTTTATTGTTGATCATCAGCTGGCACCATTTACCCTTTAGATTAATGGTTAGGCCTGTGCAAAAAAAAGTGTAGTTTCTGGATTTTAAATGGAGTATAACAGCAAATTAATGTGAGTGTATGTGTGTCTGTGAGTGTGTAAGAGTGACCTTTGCACATTACCTTGATGTGTCTGAGAAAATCAAAATATGCATCTCAGCTCTCAGAACTACATGGAGTAAACAAAAACAAAGACTATGTATAGACCATCAAATGTGGTTATAATAGAAGTTAATGGGGCAAAAACGGCCACCAACAGTAATTTATTCATTCATTCATTCATTCATTCATTCATTCATTCATTCATTTATTCATTTTCTTTTCAGCTTAGTCTCTTTATTAATCCGGGGTCGCCACAGTGGAACAAACCGCCAACTTATCCAGCACACGTTTTACGCAGTGGATGCCCTTCCAGCTGCAACCTATCCCTGGAAAACATACATACATATCCATTCACACTCATACACTACAGGCAATTTAGCCTACCCAATTTACCTGTACCGCATGTCTTTGGACTGTGGGGGAAACCGGAGCTCCTGGAGGAAACCCACGCGAATGTAGCGAGAACATGCAAACTCCACACAGAAACGCCAACTGACCCAGCCGAGGCTCCAACCAGCAACCTTCTTGCTGTGAGGCGACAGCACTAACTACTGCTCCACTGCATCACCTCAACAGTAATTTAGAGAAATAAAATGAAAATCTCACAATGTATTAAAGCCAGTTGTTACTAATCGTTCACATGTCCAAGACTGTGATAAAAGGTTAAAAAAATCCAGTCCACAATTGCTTTTTCTATTAAAATTGCGTCATTTTGTGTGCTTTTATTTTACTAAATCAGTGACATCATTTGTGACATCATTTGTGAACTTGACAATTAAAGAATCTTGTAAATTTATTAAACAATTTAGTAGTTTTGATCAGGACTGAGGTTTATTAACAGATTTATGCAAAAAAAAAAAGAAAAAAATATTTATCTGATGCATTTTTCAGCAGTTTAATTCAGTGGTTTTTCAACAAAAGTGTAGTAAATTTGAACAGTGCACAAGGGTTTATATTTTCCAGTGTGAAATGATTTCTGAAGGATTTAGACTCATTCTCACTTGCTTGTGGGTTTTAAATGTTCCCGGCTGAGTTGGCGGTTTGTTTTTAACATCTGTGAGAGTTTCTCGATGAATCAGCACGTGTTTGTCGTTATCAGTTTATATTATGTAACAGTAAAGGCTCATTTGTGTAGTGTGACTGTAATCAGATGAGACACGGTGTCACTGAAACTGCACACATCTGCTATCAGCCAGACCACCCGTGACTGTGAATATCATCAAGAGATTCTTCTGGCAATGTGTTTAAAAACTGCTCTCAAGATGTCTTTGTACATATTCAGGTACTTTTTATTATAGTTGCTGTTTCTGGTTTGTCAGTCAAAGAGTAGGCCTATATTTCCAGACCTAGCAAAGAATAATTTATAAGTTGTATTATTGTTCAATTAATATATTAATAACAATATTAATAATACACTATTAATAATTATTATATTAGTGATTATTTTTATCAACAATAAAAATAGTAGTAGTAATAGTATATAATAATACTTATTACAATCATTTTGTAGTTGTTTTTTAATAATAATAATAATAATAATAATTATTATTATTATTATATATTTTTATGCCTATAAAATAAACAAATTATTGTGCTGCTCTTGCACCCAAAACATATAATAGAATTTAAGAATCATTCATGGGTACAAAAATGTGACATTATACAAAAAACCTAACAAATGAATAAATAAATAAATAAATAAATAAATACATAAATAAATAAATAAATAAATAAATACATAAATAAATAAATAAATAAATAAATAAAAATATTATTATTATTTAATTACTAAATGCCCAAATTAATAGATTATTGCTATCCAGTGTTCACTAAATATTAATAATTATACAAAAAACATATTATATATCACAACAACTAGTATTGCTACTTATAATAATAATAATATTTAATATTATTTATTTTTTCCCTTGGTTACCTAATATAATTAATTATATCACAATTTAAGCTTTAAAGGTCTTAGAACTTTTATTATTATTTAATTATTATTATTTAAATATAAATAAAATATAACAAACAAATTATTGTGCTGCTATTACACCCAAAACATATAATAAAATTTAAGAATCATGAATGCAAAATGTGTCATTATACAAATAAACAAACAAACAAACAAAGAAACAACTAAATAAACAAACAAATAAATTATTATTATAAACTATATTATTGTTATTATTATTATTATTATTTATTTATTTGTTGCCTTGGTTACCCAATATAATTATATTGCAATTTAAGCTTAAAGATCTGAGAAATTAATATTATTATTATTATTAGTAGTAGTAGTAGTAGTAGTATTGTTGTTGTTGTTGTTGTTGTTGTTGTTGTTGTTGTTGTTATTTATTGCCTATAAATAAAATATAATAAATAAATAAATAAATTATTGTGCTGCTATTTCACCCAAAACATATAATTAAATTTTAAGACTGATGAATGCAAAAATGTGTCATTATACAAATAAATTAATAAATAATAATAATGTAATAATAATAATAAATAATGTTATATTATTTTTATTATTATTATTTTACTAATATAACAACAACAACAACAATAATAATAATAGTTATTACTATCATTTTTGTTGTTTTTTAAAATAATAATAATAATTATTATTATTATTATTACTTTTTTAATGCCTTTAAATAAAATATAATAAATAATTGTGCGGATATTTTTCCCAAAATATATAACAGAATTTAAAACTGATGAATGCAAAAACGTGTCATACAAATAAATAATAATAATAATAATAATATAATAATAATAATTATTATTGTTTATTAATACATTATTTTAATAAACACAAAAATAAAGTAATGATTAACAAAAAAAATGCCAGTCATTTTCAATGACTGGAATTATTTCTGCTGATGTTTTACTACTTTGGCTTGAAAGGCAAATGTTTGCAGTGGACTGTGTAATTTACAGTCTGTTTAGAGAATCGGTCGTGCTCTGCTGAATAACACTGTCCTGATAATGCTTCTGCACTTCACTCCAGTCTTCATCTCTTGGCTTTTATTTATCTAATGTCTTACCAAAAGTAATGTGATGTTCCCATTAATAGCCTGCAGACTGTGTTATTAAAGCTGGGGTCATTTACAGGCCGAGATGTGTGTGTGTTTTAGCCTGTAATAATTCTTCAATGGACCACAAGGGGACAAAAGACTGCCTCACATTGTGCTTTACATTCATCACACAAGCCTGATAGTTCATGCTCTTTTTCTAAAATTAAAGACGAAATCCTGGTTCACATATTCTTTGAGTGCAAAAACACAAAAAAACTTTTGCAATAGCTTATATCTTCATATGGAAGAAACAGTAATTATTGGTAATTCGTAATTACATTCTTCCAGTGCCTCTTGATTACTGGTTTACCAAAGTGGAGTACTTGGTTACTCATTCATTAATTTTCTTTTCTGCTTAGTCCATTTATTAATCTGGGGTCGCCACAGGTGAATGAACCGCCAATTTATCCAGCATTTGTTTTACGCAGTGGATGACCTTCCAGCTGCAACCCATCACTGGGAAACACCCATGCACTCTCATTCACACAAATACACTACAAACAATTTAGCTTACTCGATTCAACTATAGTGCATGTCTTTTGACTTGTGGGGGAAACCAGAGCACCCAGAGGAAACCCATGCCAACACTGGGAGGGACATGCAAACTTCACACAGAAATGACCCAGCTGTGGCTCGAACCCGCGACCTTCTTTTCCTTACACTTAGTGCCTTATTCATCAGGGGTCGCCGCAGCAGAATAAACCGTCAACTATTCCAGCATATGTTTTACGCAGTAAATGCCCTTCCAGCCACATCCCAGTTTTGGGAAACACCCATACACTCTAGCATTCACACACACACTCATACAAAATAAGGCCAATTCACCTACTGTATAGCTCATGTTTTTGGACTGTGGGCGAAACAGAAGCACCGCTTTTCCCTGTAGGGAAAGTATTTTATTCACAAACAAAAATCTCAAATTCGCAGCTTTCTTTTTCATATTTTTACATTGAAATCAATGATGATTAATCTCGACCATGGTTAAAAACAAGAAAAGCGATAGATTCTTTGAATATTATAATTATTCAGGAAATATCACGGATACATAAGAGTTCCTTTCCTCTTGCTGTTTGTGTTATTTATTAATTTTTATTTATTCATTAATTTTCTATTCGGCTTAGTCCCTTTATTAATCTGGGGTCGCCACAGCGAAATGAACTGCCAACTTACCCAGCATGTCTTTGGACTGTGGGGGAAACCGAAGCACCCGGAGGAAACCCACGCCAACACGGGAAGAACACCCAAACTCCACACAAAAAAAGCCAACTGACCCAGCCGAGGCTTAAACCAGCTACCCTTTTGCTGTGAGGCGATCAGGCTACTCACTGCGCCACCGCGTCGCCTATTTTAATTAATTAATTAATTAATTTTTACTGTTTTATATGTGTTAACATAATTTAGCTTGATCTGTTAAGTTACTATCGTTGTTACTATCACTTTCGTTTTCCTGTGAGGTTCAGTTTTGTATGTTTGTTATTGAAGCAACAACAACAACAAAATCAAGCTGTGAGCCTGAAATAGAGTCTGGTAATGCCATGCTTTGACGTTACAGATCACAAATATCTGCTTTCTGTTTCGCATTATTTCCAAAGTGCCTGTTTATCATAAAACGAAAACGCCTCGCATCAGTGACACAGGAATTTACAAGCGACTTTGACCTTTGCTCTGCATTCCAGACAATTACTCTGGACATCATACGGCTTCCTTCATGTGTCCGAGCGGATGTGAAGCTGAGCGTTTCACACAGACACCACTGACCGACTGCAGCTTTCATCACTCACTGCTGATGAGGAACAAACATGCTGGGGAGAATCTGGGAATTGTTGTTGCTAATACATATGCTGTGTAACTGTAAATGTAAAGTTTTGAGGTAAATGTCTTGCACACTTGTTTTTGGAAGCATAATAATAATAATAAAACTTTATATTAAAATTAAAAGTAATATATTATTATTATTATTATTAATAATAAACAAAATATAATAAATGAAAAATATATGTTGCCTTTTTCACCCAATACATATAATAGAATTTAAGATGATAATAATAATAATAATAATAATAATAATAACAACAACAACAACAACAACAACAACAACAACAACAATAAAATTATTATTAGACAAATGGATGGGGCCTATTGTTACACATGTAGTTTTTAATACTGTTATAATTTATAATACTGTTTTAATACAATTGTAATGACGTATGTATTAGTTTTATAATTTATAATATAATATAATTATAATATAATTTTTTTGTTAAAAAATTCTGTCCTTCACACTAAAGTAATTGTGCACTTAGGGATACATGAAGAGAAGTCTTAATCTTTTCTCGAAATTGGGATTTATTTATTTAGTTAGTATTAGTAAACTTAGTATTTAGCAAATTCTGACATTCCATTAAGAGCAGCATTTCTTTAATAATAATTAATTTATTAATAATGATAATAATTAATTAGTTAATAATGTGTTTTCATTGTGAAAGCTTACCCTGGACTGCAAACGTTTTTCACACAATTTAAATCCTTTAGAATAAATACATTTAAATGCGATATACATCTATCGACCAAACAATATTCACCATTAAGTGTCTCCCCTCAAGGAAAATATTAAATTAACATATTTAATTTTTTTTAAACCTAATACGCGTTTCAAATTTCATATGTGAATAGAGGTAAGCATGTCGGTGCAGCACAATTAAGTTAACCGCAGTAATGTGAAAGTCAAATATATA
Organism: Danio tinwini; assembly: GCA_903798205.1. NCBI lineage: Eukaryota > Metazoa > Chordata > Actinopteri > Cypriniformes > Danionidae > Danio > Danio tinwini. Next base: position 10,645,411 of record CAIGQZ010032287.1, on the reverse strand, counting down.
TATGCTGACGCAAACACACAGATCAAACAATACACCAGACTAGATTACCCGAATTAACACACATGCCAAGAATCCTGCTGCAGGTTCACATTCGCTTCACACAAAGCCCTTTTTGTCAGTGGATCAGGCACAAGCACCTCAGGGTGTTTTCAGCCCTGAAATAACACAATTTAAGCAGTGAAAGGTGATGATCAGGACCTGCAAAAGATCAGAGGACTCAAATTCAGATTATGTTAAGAAATGTTATTAAACCTTAGTTTGCTTACAGTTACATTATTATTGACCATACTAACCACAACATAATTAGCAAGAGTCCTAAAAAACTCTTCTTTTAAATAAAATGATGTTAGTTTATTCTAGGCCTGTGTCTATCTTCTTTTATATAACAATATTTACAATACATTTTGTGTCGGTACAGTCATGTTAAAGGGCACCTATCATGCAAATACAACGTTTGGAAGCAGTTTGGACAGAACTGTGTGTAGTTATAGTGTGTCCACAGTTATATTGGGCTGATGTAAACACAACAAATCTCTTTTTTAATTTCTGACATTAAAATAGGATCAATAACAGAGATTTTGAGGCCCACCACAACATGACAAGCAGTGTTTTTTCCCAACCACCGATAATGATTAACAGGCATGTATTTTGCCGCAGTATTGATGATAAACATGTCCACAACACAGGATTTGCAAAGAAACTGAGATTAAAGATCTGTTCCAACTCTCTGTGATCCAACTGCACTTCAGGAAGCAGTAAGTGGTACAATTTGTATTTTTTATATCATTTTGAACTATACTTTTTGAGCTATACATATTTCATAACTACTAGAATCACCATAGTGCATACACAACTATAAATGAGGATGCTTCATTTAGTCCTGCTTTGTGGATGTTAATTCAGATTTATTTTGTTCAGTAACTTAGCTAATAGATCTCCATACAACAGCATATTTACCTATTTGGTGGGCATCCATGTTAAATATGCATGTGTGTGTTTGTGTGTTGTCACAGCATTTTCTGTGTGGCTCATTTATCTTACTGTGGTATTTGTGACTGCGGGTCTCTGTTTCATTTTCTTTCTGACATTTTGCTGTTTACCCTCACATCTGACTCAAGTTACTTTTCTCTTAAGCTAAATGTCCTGAGAGTGGGCAGAGAGAACCAGCTTATTTTCATTTTAGTGGCACAGGCGCTAAAACAACTACAATTTCCTCTTGACCCAAACAGTGACATTTTCAACAGGTTATAATAAATGATCTGATGGGTATTGTGAGCTGACACATTCTGGAGACACAAAAGACCCATTTTATATCTTGTTAAAAGGCTAAAATAAGAGCCCTTTAAGGCTTGTCACACATAAATAAATGACACTAAATGGCCAGCAGGAGGCACAAAGTCCTTATCTTAATAAATAATTCATTGAATATTTAATGTTTAATCTGATTCAACTTAAAGAGTCATTTTAACCTAAATTACATCAAATTAACTTAAAACATTCTGAGGAAAAAAAAACATTTAACATGGTTTCTGCAGAATGTCAAATTTAAGAATTTTGAGGACCATCAAGTACTAAATTTAAGACCTATATCACAATATAAAAATACACATACACATAAAGAGAAAATGCAAAAATCACAAAATTAGTGGCAAAATAAATGTATTCAAATTAAACAGTGCTGAAGACAGGTTAGATGCATCATTAAACTACAGGAAAAAAAACAAATAAACATCTTAAGGCTGATTAATAACTTCGTCTGGCGCCACATCGCACACCTCCGCTGACTGCGTGTGCACCTCAAATGGACGAGGCTCTTTAAAACGACAGGGAGCGGTCAAAAGAAACTCACTGTAAGGTCAGACGGATAAACGGAGGTAGTTTCCAGAACTACGTCATATCATTAATATCATTCAATATTTTTAAACAAACAATTTTTTATTATTTATTATAATGATTATAAAGATTTTTATACCCATTCAAAACTTTTTAAATCAAACTTTGATGTATCACTTGCTTTTGTTCATATCTTGGACAGTTTCATCTATTAACGTTAAATATTAATAACAACAGAACATGAGTTGCTCTACAATTATAATTTTTATTATGGAAAGAATAAAAGCAAAATGAGGGGAAAAAAGTACACTCACTAAAAATACTGGCTTTTTTATTTTTATTTCGCCCGTTCAACAATTGACACATTACTGTCTGGCTAGTTTGTGTCCTCTACTTATATGCTAAAAAGGCAATAATGGTCCAACATTCCTGACCATTATCATCAATAAAGCCTAGAAATAGAGCATCAGTATACTGTAAACCGATAGGGCAAAATAAATAATTTGTTACTTAATTTTAGTTTGTAACTATTAAATTGCTTTAAATCAAAAATTGTAATATATGTTGAAGTCAGAATTATTAGGCCCCCTTTGAATTTTTTGTCTTTTTTAAATATTTCCCAAATGATGTTTAACAGAGCAAGGAAATTTTCACAGTATGTCTGATAATATTTTTTCTTCTGGAGAAAGTATTATTTGTTTTATTTTGGCTAGAATAAAAGCAGTTCACATTTTTTTAATAACCATTTTAATGTCAAATTTATTAGCCCCTTTAAGCTATATTTTTTTCGATAGTCTTCAGAACAAACCATCATCATACAATAACTTGCCTACTTACCCTAACCTGCCTACTTAACCTAATTAACCTAGTCAAGCCTTTAAATGTCACTTTAAGCTGTATAGAAGTGTCTTGAAAAATATGTAGTATAATTTTATTTACTGTCATCATGGCAAAGATTAAATAAATCAGTTATTAGAAATTAGTTATTAAAACTATGTTTAGAAATGTGTTAAAATATTCTCTCCATTAAGCAGAAATTGGGAGAAAAAATAAACAGGGAGCTAATAATTCAGGTGGGCTAATAATTCTGACTTCAACTGTACATCAGCACTGTTAGACCTTGCCAGGTTTTTTTTACAGTAGAATACTGGCAACACTGTTGCCAGTTAGTCACTGTAATAGTTTGGTTACAGTAAGTAACTGGCAACAGTGTTGCCAGTTAATTACTGTAACCGAACCATTAGAGTGAGTAGCTGGCAACAGTGTTGAAGGTTAATTACTGTAATAGAGCAGTAGCGGTAACTAACTGGAAACTGCTTACGAATTAATTACTGTATTGTAGTGTTACAACTTACAGCATTATACTGCAAACGCATTAATAGTATGTCATATATAGTTATTGTAGTGTTTCTAAAATTATTCAGTATTCCTAACTGTTATTAAAAATAGAAAGCATATAAATTCTTGAGACAAATGTATTTTATTGTTTTGGCAGCAAACAAGTACACAACAGAAAATGTCTAACCAAATTAAATCAGCAGATATCAATACATTTTCGATTTACAATGAAACAAAAAGGTTAAATTAATAAACAGCTGAAGTGTATATAGAACAGGTGTCAAACATTTACATATCATCTTACATGCGAAATTTGTACGGTGCTGTGAAAAGGAGTGGGATTAAACAAGATAATTAGACATTAAAACAGTAACCGATTGGCCCATATTTAAAATTTCTGTACAGAGAGGTCATGTTTTGATCTTCGAATGGTCTAATGCAATCACATGATGCGATTTCGTAGGTCAGAGTTCACCAAACTTGAACTTTACAACGTCTGCAGTAAAGCTGTAACTAATTAAACACACCTGATCAAACTAATTGAGGCTTGTTAGAAATCTAGAGGTAATGTTGAAGCAGGGTGGAAACGAAACTCTGCTGGGCTGCAGCCCTCTGGGAACTGAGTTTGACCCCCATGGTATATTATCACAATTACATATTCAATAAAGAAACTAACTAAATAAATTAATTAACAAGCTCCATCTAAAAGCAAAAAAAAAAAGTTCAGCACTGATCCTCATGTTGCTTTAAACCTGTAGGAATAATAAACAACAAAACAAATAATTTATGCATTTATTTAAGAAAGCCTTTAATAACTATAAATACCACTTTTACTTCCTTCATTTGAAGTTTTCCAGTCAGCTTCATTGAGCCTCTGCCAAAATAATATGAAATGGAAAAAAAGTGCTGTTTAAAGGGAACACATTCTTATTTTGCAAGATGCTAATATTCAGCTTACTATGCAATGTAAAGGCTTATCTAGGTTAATTAGGAAAAGTAAATAAAGTTAAAAGAAATACTGTGACATTTTCCTTGCTCTGTTAAACATCACTTGGGATATATTTGAAAAAGAAATAAAATTTCAAAGGAGGCTAAATAATTTTGCCTTTAAATGTATGTCATTCATATATAATACTTACCTTTGAATAAGCTCTACTGTGGCATTACTTGACTCCTGAAATACAAGGTTAAAACATAAAAGGAACAAAAACAAAAGAAAAACTAAAACAAAAACACACACACACAGAAAATGCTGCATGTGTTACTCTCCCCTCAATGCTGACCGTGCATGCAAAAACTGAACAGCAAAAAAAAAAATATATATATATATATATATATATGAAAACCAATCAACAACAAAAAAAAAGAATTAAATGAGCCTTAGATGTAGCATTACATGGACATCGGAAAAATAAGACCTGTCCAAAAATATTTAAGACCTAGAACAGCAAATTTAAGACTTTATCTAAAATTTCGATTTTTTAAATTTTACACTTTAAGACATAAAGACCCTGCGGAAATTCCGCTGTGGCGACCCCAGATAAATAATGGACTAAGCTGAAGGAAAATGAATGAATGAATATTACAGTACATAATACATTACACTCTCTACTTTCTCCAGGGTTCTCACATTCAAATTTATCCAGATATCCGATGCATCTTAAACAAAATACTATAGAAATACACTTCATTTTCGAAACAATGTTTTAATAACGTCTTTATTTTTATTATTCTTAATAAGAATTGTTTGGTTTATTTTAGTTTGAATCAGCCTGGATCAGACACCTTTTTGGGTTGTATGCTTGATATTTAAGTTCCAGAGCAAACTGTTGTTCACTTTTTTTGCATGTGTAGAGAAAGATTGAATGGCCATGATTTGATGGATACATAATGAGTCAACCATTACCTGGAAACGATTTCGCCAACTTCCTGACTTATTTGTTTGAGGTGATTTTAGCTTTGACTAGCGGGGCAGGTTTGGGGCAGTTTTCTGGCGGGGCAGGATTGACACACTCACACACACACACACACGCACACGCGCGCACACACGCGCACACACGCACACACACACACGCACACACCTGTCTGCAAGTGACTGATGGCTTTCTGTGATAAACCAGCAATATCATGTCTGGCTCGGTCCCGCATGTCTGTCAGAAATCTTTTCAAGGCATTCAGTTTGATTTAGTGCTTTATTGTATGTGGGTTTAGTGGTAGCTCACCTGTCAAGGATGTGGAATTAGGGATAGGAATCTGGAATTTTTTTAAAACAGGACTTTATTTTAATACTCCATGTTCTGTTTAATGTGTTACCAAGCAAACTAAAAACATTGGAAAAAATGTTCTGACTCACCTGAATGCTCATTGGGTTTTAATAACAATTGTTATAATTGTTATAATTCATTTCCATTTATTCAAAAATGCATGTTTTTGATTCACTATAAAAA
>CAIGQZ010032287.1:10629300-10639783 GCA_903798205.1 Danio tinwini | reverse complement strand
TTGATTCACTATAAAAAAAACTGAATCATGAGAGTCATTTGTTTGAGCAATCAGATTATAGTGGTCACAATGTTTTTTATTCGCTAAAAAGAATTGCTTCATAAGAGTCATTTGTTCGAGAATCAGATTATAGTGTTCACACTGTTTTTGATTCACTAAAAATAAGTGCTTCATGGGAGTCGTTTGTTTCAGAATCAGATTACAGTGATCACACTGCATGTTTTTGATTCACAAAAAAAAAATTGCTTCATGAGAGTCATTTGCTCGAGAATCAGATCTTCAGGTTAGGTTGGGATTTGAGCACAGCCAGCAAAAATAACTCAACAGAAAGTCTTTCTTCCCATTACACAGTTGCATTTAATACAGATCCCGATTTATTTACCATAACAGTAAATATTCTCCATCTGACTGAACTAAGTATAAAAACACATATACTGTATATGAACTTCACTTCCATACTGTATTGGGTTTTTTTTCTTAAAGGGATAGTTTGCCCAAAAAAATGACAATGACCTCATCATTTATTCTACCTCATGTGTGTGTTGTTTTTTTCATTTATAAGTTTCTTTCTTCTGTTGAACACAAAAGAAGATATTTTGAAGAATGTTGGTTGCTATTAACATCCATATAGCATAAAAAACACTATGGAAGTCAATGGATCCCATGTAACCAGCATTTCTAAATTTATATATACCTTCTTGTTTTCAACAGATGACTGATTTTCCAATGTTATGTGAACTGTCTCTTTAATTGGATCCAAATAGGACTGTGAGAAACAACACCTCAAAATATGACCTCAGCGGCATTAATGAAGTTGCTATAAGGAGTGATCTGAAGCCGTATATAAATAGCTCTTCAATACTCTTCGGTCTCACTCCTACACATTTGCATACCACCACCACCACCATCATCATCCCACATGGGAAATGAGTGACTCAGTGGTCTCTCAGAGTAAAAAAACGCCCCATCAGCAGTTCTGAATGACCTGACACATTATGAAGAAGCTTCAGGAATGCAGTGACCCTGTCAGGCTTCATCTCTGTCAACACCCGATAAAGATGTCACACTTCAAATCCATCTACCTGCCCAGGATACTGTCTGAAACACTCTAAGCTCTTATCTAAGCTATTGTGAAACTCGATCCAAGGCCAGTTCATTTCCCTCGAGGCGTTTCCGTCAAGACTTTGGCTGAAATGAGGGACTCGGAGCCTCCTTAGCAGGAAACCGGACAGATTTTTCGAGGACCAGCGTCTGAAGTACTGTGAGAAAAAGCTGAACGCTGCACAGAAGTGATTTAGGCATGAGCTCTCGAGATCGAATGACCACAAAAACGATGTGAACTATATGAAATGAGGTTTGCTGCTGCGTTATGCTTTCTGTGATTTCTCAAATGTGAGGGGAATTATCAGCGTTGACCACCCATAGTTTTCACACCGCATCCATATTTGTTTTAATCCTGTAGTCCATTACTAAATTTAACCATGGCGGCACAGTGGCTTTTTGGTTAGCACTGTCGCCTCACAGCAGGAAGGTCCCTGGTTCAAGTCCTGGCTGGGCTCTGTGTGGAGTTTGCATGTTCTCTCCGTGTTGGCGTGGGTTTCCTCTGGGTCCTCCGGTTTCCTTCACAGTCCAAAGGAATGTGCTATAGGTGAATTGAATAAACTAAATTGGCCGTAGTGTATGAGTGTGTGTGTGAATGTGCGAGTGTATAGGTGTTTCCCAGTACTGGGCTGTGGCTGGAAGGGCATCTGCTGTGTAAAACATTTGCCGGAATAGTTGGCGGTTCATTCCGCTGTGGCAACCGCTGATAAAAAAAGGGACTAAGCCAAAGAAAAATGAATGAATACAACATGTTGATTTTTGTTGTTGAATCCATTTAAGACTCTAGCCATCTCAACTTAGATCAATCAAACTAAGTTAAAGCGAAAAATAGTTGAAACCTGATTTATTTATTTAAATGAGTTAAAGTAATATAAAAAAACAGTTGTTGTCAAGAGGGTTTCTCATATAATGTTTTAAAGTTTATATTAAATAATGCTATTAAATATTGTTATTAAATAAACAAGCAATAAAAAATAGGAAAAAATAGCAGCATTTGTTCAGTGTATTCCCTCTCTCACTCTAAAAATGCTGGATTATTTTAACCTAAATTGGGTAAAATCCAATCGATGGGTAAAATTTGGTCAATCAATTAAAAAGAACCCAGTGGTTGGTTTTGTCCATATTTTATCCAACGTTGGGTTGGAATAACACAGCGTGTGATGAAACGGTTTATTGAACATTTATATAAAAAGTAAAACATGATCATTTGTGAAAATATCATTGCAAAATATGGGTAAAATAATGTTCCTGTCAGTCAGAATAACAGAAATAACCTGTAAAAAATATCTGTAAATTGACAGTTTTGTGATTCATGCCCCCCCCCCCCCCCTTTATTTATGCTTTTGAATTGCATTATGGGATCTTTCTGCCAACATCTTTTAAAGTGACTGTAATGAACATTTTTAATTTTAATATTTTAATAGTTTAAAGTGACATATTGGTGGGTTGGTGCTGTATATTCAGCCTGATCTCACGAGGAAATTTAAGTATTTTACGCTTTGTCAGTTTAGTGGCTAATTCGTACGAATTTGTACGAGTTCAGTCGTATGAAAATAAACGATTTTAAAAAGGAGGCGTGGCACCCAACCCCACCCCTAAACCCAACCGTCATTGGGTGATGAGAAAATCATATTAATATGTACAAATTACATTGTATGAATTTATAAGAATTAGCCACTAAATCAAAAAGTTACGAATTGCCGTGAGATTGCGTTGGTATATTACGCTACATAAACCTGGTAATAAACTTCCGGTACATTTTTTGTTGTTTTACAAACTTAGTCCTCTATATATTATTTCCTGAACAATATCTTGTCTACTAAACTACTAAAATGTCAATAAAAGTCACTTTACTAAACCATAGAGTTGAATTTCCAACATCAAAAGTCGACAGAACAATGACCAACATCCCATAATGCAATTCACAACCGTAAATATACGGAAAACACAAAATACGGAAACTGTTAATTAACAAATTTTTTTTCCAGTATATATTTGGGTAAGATGAAACAACACATTTATTCTGACCTTGTTATTTAAATAAATATATTTACAATTATTATAATGTTTAATGTCATCAAATGATTCTTGTTCTAAATAAACCTATTTAGTATATAAACTATTTTACACTGAATAACGTTTTTTGGGAATCTTCTGTAAATCATGGGAAAATATTTGACAGAAATGAATGTAATTGATGTATGTACAAACATGAACAAATAGCGATCAACACATTTGTTTATTCATTCATTTTCCTTCTGCTTATATTTGTCAGGGGTTGCCACAGCGGAATCAACCGCCAACTATTCCAGCATATGTTTTACACAGCGGATGCCCTTTCAGCCAAAACCCTAGTACTGGGAAACACCCATACACCCATTTACACAAACGTATATTGCATGTCATTGGACTGTGGGGGAAACTGGAGCATCCAAAGGAAACCCACCCCAACACGGGAAGAACATGCAAACTCCACACAGGAATGCCAACTGATCCAGTCGGGACTTGAACCAGTGACCTTCTTGCTCAACACATTTATTACAGTAATTTATTTTTAGTTAATAAAAATAAGGTCATTCGTTGTGAGTTCATGTTAACAATGTTAGCATATTAAGTAATGTTAAAAAGCTTTGTAAAAAATAATGCATTATTAAATGTTGATTAATATTGATTAATAAATGCTACAGTATATGATTAATACATGCTGTGCAAAATACGTGCAAAACGATATTGAAACAGGACACATACTGAATAAGTAAAACGTTTAAGGAAAATGTTTAATCAAACCAACGCCCATGTTTGAATCATATCTACAGCAGAGATCAGAATGCTATTTGCTGCCACCCAGCAACCATCAAGAACATCTTAACTAATGTAAAGAAACTGCATGGTGGCAGGTTGCGGCAAGTTCTGTAGAGACACATTATTATGACTCACATTTCACTCTCAGAAATAGAGATACAAGAGCAGTCAAAAAACAAAAATTGTACTCAAGTAGTAGTACCATAACTTGCCAAAATAAAATGTAGTGCGAGTAAAAGTATCTTCTAAATACTAGTCAAAGTATGAGTCTATAAGTGAGTAGTGAGTATTACGCTGTGAAAATGATTTTGCCTCATACCCTACAAATAAAAAATGTAGCTTACTTTTACACTTAGTCATTAAGCAGATGCTTTGTCCAAAGCGACTTACAATTTAGGAGGCATTCAGTGATTTAACAAGAAGAGGCAATGCATACAAGAATTGCTAATTATACAAATGAACAGTTTGTGCTTAGAGATTTAGGTGGTAATGTTAGGAGGGGGAAGTGTTTTTTTTGGAGTTTTAAAAAAAAGAGTGTGTTTTCTACAGGTGGTTTGTCAAACCCACTCACCTGTATGACACACACTTCATAGATGCACAATGTGTTTTTTTAGTTGGAGTGATTGTAATGAAGTGTCTGGTGCAAATGTGCAAATCTGGTGCAAAGTGTCAGAGAGCGGAAAGAGCGTGTTTTCTACATGTGGTTTGTCAAGCCCACTCACCTGTGTGAGGCACACTCAGAATTGATAATGTTTTGGATTTTCTTTTAAAGGTATTTCTAAATGTAAGTTCAATTATTTGCCATTCATGGACTATAAATGTAAAAAGTAAAATTAATTGAATGTGAAAACAACATTAATATTTGGCCCTATACTGTAATAAGTAGACAGAAAGCAGGTTGTTGTGTTTAATTGCGGAGCGAAATCTGTGTAAAATAAGGGGCAGAAATCTAGCGGTAGCGATATGTTAACATTTATTATGCACTTTGACTACTGACTTGCAGCTGTCGCTGCAAACCAAGCTCGTGCAGCACTGATTGAACACATGCAATGTGTGCTTTTATTTGAAAACGTAACATTCTGTAGTGCATTTTAGTTATTGTTTAAGGCCATTTGGGGATTTCAGTCATCAAACACATGACAGTTTGCATCTTCTTATCAGTGACATGCAGTCTAAACAACTACATTAATAAAGCATCCGTCTTTTGAGATTGGTCTATCAGATGCAAATTTTCTATGCGCGATTTGATTGTATGGCAATTATCGACTGTACTGAATAACCGGCCTGATCTCATGAGGAAACTTAAGTATTTTAAGTTTTGTCAGTTTAGTGGCTAATTCGTACAAATTCGTACGAGTTCAGTCATACAAAAATGTACCATTTTAAAAAGGAGGCATGGCACCTAACCCCACCCCTAACCCCAACCGTCATTGGGTGATGAGCAAATCGTACTAATTTGTATGAATTAGATCGTACAAATTCATACGAATTAGCCACTAAATCAAAAAGTTACGAATTGCCGTGAGATTGCGTTGGAATAACTGAACAGTAACTGAATAAAAAAACAGTACTGTTACATAATAACAGCACTGAATTAAAAACATAAACATAAAGTAGTGACTGCAGGTTGAAGGAACATAATGCAGTAAAAATACTGATACAGCACAAAAAATGTACTGTAAATGTACTTACAATACCTGAGAAAAACTCTTCTCTTCTTTTATACACCACTGTTTGTAGAGTCCATACTGGTACTTATTACCTAAAAAGTACAAAAGTGTACTTTATGAAATTTTAAGATACTAATACATAATTCTGGGGTACTAATATAGACCTATTGGTACAAATGTGTGTCTTTTAAAAAGGTATAGCATATATGAGTGTGTTCTTACCAAGCGGCAACCTACCGCTTTCCCTTGGGAAGCATATAAGGAAGTAACTAAAATTGCAATTTATCAACTGGCTTTTGGGGGCTGGCTCTAGGAAACCTAGATGATTTCTGACTGCAATGGTGAATTGGCCAATTTTACAGCTGATAAAAACATGTTTACAGCCTGGTACAAAAGATGGCTTTGCTTCATATAGCTAATATTACCCTTAATGAAAACTGTGAGGGGGGTGAATTTTTTTTAGAACTTATCCGTTTCGTTTTTATTAAGTCTGGATAATTAAGAGCGTAGCCACTTAAGTGTCAGCTAGGTTTTGCAGCTTGCTGTCTCATCACCTCAGCTGATTCCGGCTGATTAGCTGCTAAACTCGGCATATACATCATATTTTTGTTTTGTTTAATGTTTCTTTACACAGTCATTTGCCTTTTGGAATTATTTCCTGCAATTACGATATAATATGGCATGCTGTGTGCACTTAATTGTCCTCACAAACCATTCAAGTTGCCTCCATTTCCCAGGTGGGTGAAATTATATACTTATACCAACTCTATAAATGTATTTGTTTTATTTAAGATCATTTATCATTTTTAATTTTCTTTAGACCTGTAAAGCACTCCAGAATCTGACAGAATGATTAGCTGTAGGCTCTAGAACAGTCATCTGAAATGTTGTGTTATGCCTGGATTTCATAAATAGCCTTGCATTTACTAACACAGACTATATTTTAGGTATTTGGAAGTAATTTGCACTTTCCTCCTGTTGAAAAACATCATAAGACCAATGCTTAGTGGCTCAATGTATTACAAAAGTGTTTTTAAAAGACTAAACACTTTATTGATATAGTGTACAACCAAGCACATGTGGTCAGAACACAACCGAGTTGCAGGTAATGAAGTATTAAGTGTTTCTCCCAGAGAAAAGCCTGTCTAAGCAAAATGTTAACAGGTGTCTGTAGCTCCGCTCACGCTTTTTACCTTTGTTTGGTATCCTGCGGTCAGTTCGATTACGCGCGAACAAAATGTCGATGGTTGGCCACGCCTTTGTGTAGCTTCTTTTGCATTATTGGGTGACGTCAAGGATACTACATCCATATGGTTCTTACTAAAAAAACTTACATTTATGATCTCTCATGTCAGAAAGGCTGAAGTTTATTTGAGATAGAAAAAGCAACACACTCTGGAAAGCAGATGACAAGTCAAGTTCCATGAGGAATTTGCAACTTAAGTGGGGGGATTTGGCCCCTTTGAGGCCCCATTGAGCCTCTACATAGCTCACTAACTCAGAGGATTTTCCACTACAGTTCCTCTAATCTCACCATTTAATAAGCAAGCCAGTCACACACTGCTCTGATGACAAACACTAATAAAATGTTGGTTTAATAATATCAGACTGGTGTGTTTTGGTTACAAAAACCAGTTTCTGTAACCTTTGTATTTTGATTAAAATATAAAATGTCTAAGATCCATAAATATCGGCACACTATTTTTAAAGGCCTGCAGGAGGGACCACCACAGCTGTTTGTGACTCACTAGAACTGAACCTCTGGTCTGAAGGTCAATTTCAATCTTTTTTTGTTGTTGTTTTCCCATATGAGAAATCACAAGAGCATGTGTCCATCTAAAAAGACTTTTGTGAACTGAGAATTACATCATTATTTACTCAGACGTAATGGTTTAAAACATTTTAAGTTTCTTTCTTCTGTTAAATGTAAAAAAAGATATTTTGAAGAATGTTGGTGGAAAAAAACAGCCATAGACTTCCATAGTATTTTTTGTTCTTATAAATGTTAAAGGTGCAGTAAGAGGCAGTTTGGGCTACAGCAGGGGTGCTCAAACTTTGTCCTGGAGGGCCGGTGTCCTGCATAGTTTAGCTCCAACTTCCTTCAACACACCCACCTGGAAGTTTCTTGTATACTTAGAAAGAGCTTAGAGATTGATTAGTTGGTTCAGGTGTGTTTAATTGGGGTTGGAACTAAAATATGCAAGACACCGGCCGTCCAAGAGCGAGTTTGGGCATCCCTGGGCTACACTGTTAACGATTTTTGTAAATTACACAGTATTAAACTGTAATATGAAGTGTATTTTACTGTAGGACAGATATGTGGTATGTTACTGTATTTTAAAGTTGCATTGTGAAAATTACTATATATTTGTTACATTCGAGATGCTGACAATGGAGTTGAGGATCCTTGTGTAGCTTTATAAAGGAGTAGACATACAGGCAATGGTCAAACACAGGGGCAAACGGGTATATACAGGGAAAATCAGAAGCGTAGTCACGTCACAGACAAAAGGCATGGAAAGACTAGACTAGAAAAATGCTTCGTAATGTTGTAGGGTAAAACCAAACAAGACTCAGCCGTTTTATACAGTCTGTATAATCAGTACTTGAGCAGCTCCCAGCTCTGTGTGTAATCAAAGGAGAATTGGAACAGGTGTGTGTGTGTGGTGCATGACAGGATTTGTAGTCCATATGGTGACAGGATTGTAGTCTGGGTGATAATGAATGTTCTTCAGCGATCCATAAGGGTTAGATCGCTGGTGATTGTGACAATATTTAACAGTAAAGATATACATACAATTCTGTAAATACATATAGAGTAAGATAAATTATGCTGTAAATGTAAATACAGTATTTTTGCTGTAATTGATTTACAGTAAGTTACTGGCGAACTGCTGCACCTATCAGTGTACCTATCGTCATTGTTGGCCCAAATAATTTGACTGGACGAATATTTTTTTAGTCATATGCCTTATCAAGAATATAAAAACACATATAAATATTTTTAGATCATTTACTTTAATCATTACTACCGCAATGTAAAGAGACTTTCAACCAGCACAACAAAAAATGTTTCAGAAGACAATCACCCACTGCCCCTTTAATGACTCTCTTTTTTCCAATATTATTCAGAATTATATTGTTTGTGTTCAACAGAACGAAAGAAAGAACCAAACAAAAAAAAACTATAGAACCATTTGAGCATGAGTAAATAACAAGGGAATTTTTATTGTTGGCAAATTCCTTTAACTGACCTTGCTACAAAATAAGAAGTTGTAAACAGAGTTGACCTGCATTTTATAAATAACCAGGACCATGATTTCAGCTTTTAAAAAAATTGTATATAAATATATATATGTGTTTATTTATCTAATCTCTCAATGAAAAAAAAAAGTCTTGAATAGTCTGTGAGTAAATGAATAAAAAATTGAATTCATTTCTGAGTGAACTATCTTAGCAGTAAATTTAAAACAAGGGTATCCAGCTAGTTCTTTGTATTGTTGCTCTTTTATTCAATTATAAAGTCATTAATCAGCTTTGATCGCTTATCTGAGGGGATCTTGAGTATTTATATAATAGTAATTATTAAAGCACAACTTGAACTGTAAGCAATATATATATATATATATATATATATATATATATATATATATATATAAAATAAGATATAATTAATGTGATTCCACACCTTATGAAAATGAACAATGGTTTTACTACAAAAGGGAAACAAAGTTAATTAACCAAGGCTTTTATAAACTACGCTTTACTAAACTAACTTTAGTATAGACTAGTAATAGAAGGTTATCTGTATTAATATATCTGTCTAGTATCTAATTAGTATTATTAATATTAATTGATCTGTCATAACAACACGGTTATTACACTTTAACTACAATTAAAGTTTATTATTATAAACGTTTATATGCTATTGTTATTTTGTGTACACTATACACAATATACTAGTTTAGCCATCAGATGTCATTAATGAAGATTGTTCCACCCCTTAAATATAAAATTTCACCTCCTGCCATCAAAAAGACGTTTTAGGCAACCTCAAGTTTAAAAAAAAAGGTGTGCCGACTGCCATTAAAATTTTAAATACTGAGTTTAAAGTGTTAATAGGGTCAATTTAGTTTTTAATGTGGTTTATTTGAGGACAATGAATGTATTTGTGTTGCCTGTTTTTCCGTGATATGTGTAATGTGAATGCTGATGTGGTTTCTGTGATGAAGCCAAAGATAAATTTCAACTTGTGGACAATAAAAAAAGTAAAGTAAAGTAAAAATGTCACCTGAACCTCACAGTGAATACCTTTATATATATATAAAAAAAAAATTACAATAAATAATAATAATAATAATAATAATAATAATAATAATAATAACAATAATAATGATGATGTTTCTTTAATGATATAAATGTACAGTTGAAGTCAAATTTACTTACCTTGCTGTGATTTTTTTTTTTTAATATTTCCCAAATGATGTTTAACAGAGCAATGAATTTTTCACAGTATTTCCTATAATATTTTTTCTTCTGGAGAAAGTCTTATTAGTTTTTTTTTTTCGGCTAGAATGAAAGCGATTAAAAATATATATTTCAATATTATTAGCCCCCTTAAGCAATATTATTAATTTGATTGTCTACAGAACAAATCATTGTTATAGAATGACTTGCCTAATTATCACTTCAAGCTGAATACTAGTATTTTGAAAAATTTAGTCAAATATGATGTACTGTCATCATGGCAAAGATAAAATAAATTAGATATTAGAAATTAGTTATTAAAACTATTATGTTTAGAAATGTGTTGAAAAAATATCTCCGTTAAACAGAAATTGGGGAAAAATATACAGGAGGCCTAATAATTCCGGAGGGCTAATAACTTTAACTAATATATATATATATAT
>CAIGQZ010032287.1:10618261-10628900 GCA_903798205.1 Danio tinwini | reverse complement strand
TTCCCTACACGACAAGAAGGGCAAAAATGTTGTAATAAAAAAGCTGTATTGCTGATGTCTGTTCATTCAGCTCAATCTCACACAGTCACAGATCTAATAATATTAAGTTCTGCACAATAAATCCTCATAGTCCTTACATGGGCTTGTTATTAAGCCTGGACCATTTGTAAAAACATAGAAGATGCTGTTATGGGAAATTGATTCACGAATGAAACCCATGCACAGCAAAATGAATGTGCGCATGAATAAATTATGGAGAAATTGATGGCTCTTCCAAAAACAACATCTCCTAAAACATTCGGGAATTACATGCTTATGTTGTTGCCTCAATAAACGTCTGACTTCCTCTAATTGTTGTTATGGAACTGATATTCCCTGTTGACCAGCTGTGGTGTGACATGTGTTATGATTAAACAAGCACCTTATCTTCTTATGGAAAATCATATTCAATAGAAAGACATGTGGATGTAAATGGACATGAAATCTTGAACACCTAACCCTAACCCTAGCTTAAAATACTGACCCTGGACTTTTAACATTTTTCGATTTTCATAAATTTAGATTTATACATCATCTGAAAGTTTAATAAACCCAGCCAAAATGTATATGTGGGTCTCATACGGGTTATACCAAGGCTGCATTGGTTTCATGTGGGCATGGGCTAAACATTAACAATATACAGTATGTGGGTCCCATGTACTGTAGGTTTGAATAGGTTGGACCTTTATACAGTAGGTGCAATGTGGACAAGGGCTGGTCCCATGTGTGTTTTACAATGTCGGACCCATGATATATATGTATGAAAATATGGTACATACATGTGATCCTACTGGACACAAAGATTTTTGAAGGCTAAAATAAATGTAAAAAAAAATTTAATATTTATTTTGGGTGATATATCATTTACTTAGAGTCAATTTTAAGTAAAGAGTATCACAGATTCACAGAATATCACTACTTTAAATGAAAATGCATGATTATCCATTGTGATTGTTATTATTGGATGTTTAGAACCACAGTGTTAACTCGCCTATTCATTTAACAAAATGTATTTATAGCTAGGAACGAGGGAACAAATAGGAAAGAGAGGAATTTATATACAGTAGGTCTCATTTGGGCCTTCCTTACTAATGTTGTTTCCCTCAAAAATAAATAAAAATTATTATTAGCAAAAATAAATAAATAAATAAAAATTAGCACCAGAATGTAAAAATCACTATTAAATTAAGAAATAAGAACTGAACATAAAAGCATAAATATAAAAAATAATTATACTGGGAGATGCTTTAAAACACACATACACACGCATACACATACATAATTTGCAGCCAGTCCAGTACCCATTGATAGCCCATGGGCTTCATAAAGTGGGACCAATATTGGTCTTATGCGCGTTTCCCAGTGTGGCCCCACATTGGACCCAGTCAGATTATATGAGAGTTTAATTTAGTTTAGACAAAACCATTTGGGGCCCACATTTCAAACCCATGAGGCCCACATTGGCCCCACTCTGCTATGTTGGCTTTCCATTGATGTAAGGTTTATTATGATTGGACAATATTTGGCAGAGATACAACTATCTGTATATCTGGAATCTGAGGGTTTCAAATAAAAATAAATATAAATACTGAGAAAATAACTTTTAACGTTAAAACTAAAGTATAGTTTTACATACTTTAAAAAAAAAGAGTTTTAATATGTTTACAGCAGGAATTTTACAAAAATAAATCTGATAAAAAATGATTTTTGGCATAAAATATAAATCAATAATTTAAACCCATATGTATTTTTGGTTATTATGAAGCATGGCAGTATACATTTTTATGTTACTTCGATCAGGTTTAAGTATTTTTTTTTTTGTTATACAAATTTTAGCTAGTTTTAAGTCATTTTAATTGATGTAAGCTGAAATAACTTGTCAAATAAATTTGATTCATCTTTTAAAAAATTAAGGCAATTTGTCAACAGCTAAATTTGCTAATTACTTTAGCTTTCTATTGTTAATGATATGATTGAAGATGAACAATATGATTTCCAAAAAAACTGTTAAAATTCAATCATATACGTAGTTTAAAGTTATATCAAGCAACCAATGAGCCTATAAATATCAAATTTAGCTTCAGCATTAACCCTAACCCCATTTTAGGCACTCATTTATGCTTTTAATTATGTAGAGTACAATTTGCAGTAGAAAAAATACACAAGAAACAGTCTTTAAATATATTTTTTTCTTTATCTCTGTTTAGCTAAGCATAACTTTTATTAATTCTATTCCACTTTTTAGGTTATGATACACTGGATTTAAAATTAAAATACTTCATTAACCTGCAAGTGTTAATAGCCTAGTGGTTAAGTGCGCCGTCATATAGCACCATGGGGCTCACAGCGACCTGAGTTCCATTCCCGGCCTTTGCCAACCCTTCATTTACTGAATGAGCACTGTGCTACGTCCGACAGATCGCACTACTATGTTTTTCTCTTCTTTTTCATTCTTTTACAACCTGTTTTAACATATTTTATCTGTTTTTATTTTTTTCTTACACTTGTCTTTTTTATTCCTGTTTATGTAAAGCACTTTGAATTGCCACTGTGTATGAAATGTGCTATATACATAAGCTTGCCTTGCCTTGCCTTCCCCTCTCTCTGCTCCCAATACTTTCACTGTCCCAATTAAATGTGAAAAATCCCTAAAATATATATAAAAAAATGTTTTTTTTAATTACCTACACTGTAAAAAGTGATTAGTTCAACTTGAGTAAAAAAACGTGAGAAAATACAGTGCATTAAAATTAAGTAAATGAATTATGAGCATAGTTAAAAAAAGGAAGTTAAACCAACTCAACAGTTCCAAGTTGCAACAGGTTTACTCACTTTAAGTAAGGTCAGCTTGTCAATATTATGTCAATGGGTTTACTCATTTTTAAAGGTGCAGTGGGTGATTTTCTTCACAAACATTTTGTGTTGTGCTGGTTGAAAGTCTCTTCACATTTCAATAGTAATGATTAAAGGAAATGATATAAATGTATTTATATGCATTTTTATATTCTGGGTGAGGCATAAAACTAAAAAATGTTCATCTAATTAAATATTATCGGGCCGACAATTCCCATAATTCTCATAAGTAGCCCAAACTGTGTGTCAACAAATGTAGATTTGTACATCTACGCACCCCTGTTCACGCAGGTCCACCGTTCATGTAGATACGAGTGACAGCGGTAAAAACAATTGCTCAATCAAAACTTTAAAATCCTGAATCAATATTAGTTACTTTTGCACGCTGGAGGAAGGATGACACCATGGCTGAGGTATTTCTTTTAGACAGGTAATGTTATGTTTTAAAACTATTTGTCACACAAAGCTGATGTAAATTGTGTTGTTACGGATGGGCTATATGCACGGAAGTGTTGTTCAGCCACTGAAATCTTCTGGCGAAGGCTTGATGTAACTATTTTCAATTTCATAAGAGACCATTTACAGCATTGATAATGTAGATGTTTATTCATTTTAACAACAACACATCAGTAAATAGCGCTATTCCGCCTATCCTGGTTTACTGAAGTTAAGTTGGTTTTGGTTCATTTTTGAACAATAACAACTTGTTTACCATGCTACTTTGAATATTCAATCTGAAATACCATGTAAGCAACCACTAAGCATACAGTAGTCGCTTTAGGACGAAGCATGAGAGAGAGTGAGACCAACGATCCTTGCATGCATAAAATATTGCACATTATGACAAGTTTTGCATACTACACAACTGAAAACGTTCTAGATGTAATAGTTTTTCATTCGGAATTGTAGTATTATACATTTTTCTAATTGGTTAATGACGATCTAGTGGGTCTCTGTCATCTTTTAGAAGTGCCTTCATGATTATAAGGAGGCGTGGCTTTGGAGGGCAGGGGAGGGACTGTGTTTTAATGATATTATGCTAACCGGTTAGCATTTAGGCAGATCACCTACTGCACCTTTAAGTAAAGTAACAAATTGCTTTTAACAGCGACAATATAAATGTAATATTTACCTAAATCTACTTAAATAATTGAAGGTAACAATAAGGTTGTAGTAGTTAATGTTAGTTAACGCATTTACTAACATGAACTAACAATGAACAATACATTTATTACAGTATTTATTCATGATAGTTATTATTAGTTAATAATAATACAGTTGTTGATTGTTAGTTCATGTTAATTCATGGTTATTAACTAATGTTAACAAGCTAAAAATTTTATGTTAATAATGCATTAGTAAATGTTAAACTTTGATTAATAAATGCTCTACAAGTATTGTTCATAATTAGTTCATGTTAGTAAATTAACTAACTTTAACTATTCATGTATTGATTTTCCTTCGGCTTAGTCCCTTATTTATCAGGGGTCGCCACAGTAGAATGAACCGCCAACTATTCCAGCATATATTTTACACAGCGGATGCCCTTCTAGCTAACATTAAGTGATGAAACCTTATTGTGAAGAGTGATGTCATTTAAATAAAAAGTATTAAAACACCAAGCAGTGAAAATAATTATATATATACATATATATAATAATAATAAATATTACATTTCCAAATTGTCTATTCACGAAATTAAGACATAGCAAATCTAGCCAGACAAATCATCACCTTGGAATTATAAGGTTCAGGCAGTGAGCCCTGAAACACATGTGTGAAGGCGTCTGCATCCACTTAGACAGTCCGAGGACCAATCAAAACACAGGGTTGTAGAGCTGATTTTACTCTGGGGGTTTGGAGTTATTACATGTTTACTCACGGTGAACATGATACATCCTGAAACCTTCAAGGATGTGTTGTGATCTGTTACTCGTCGTTGTGAGTCAGACGGTTGACTTTGCAACCTTGTAAATCTTCATTAAATGTTTTTAGTCCAGAAACAGGGCGGAAACATAAAGGTAGAGCAACTTTGAACTTGTTATAATTGTTGTAATTAATCAGCACTGTAAAAAGCATTTTATGATGTTTACTTTAATTTATGAAAGCTGGACTGTAATTTAACTGAGTTCAGGGTTTGGTAACTTGGTTACATGGAGCAAATGTGTCTTTAAAGGGATAGTTTAATAAATAATAGAAATTTGCAGTTCATTTATTTACCCTTAGGTCACATACAGTAGGTTTCTTTTTCATTAGTTCATTAATTTTCTTTTTGGCTTAGTCCCTTTATTAATCTAAGTTCGCCACAGCGGAATGAACCGCCAACTTATCCAGCATATGTTTGTAAGACTTGAGATTAAACAAATACTTTGATGTCTTTGACAATTCAAACATGAACTGGAAACACAGAGACAATCGGCTTATAAAACCCACCAGGTGGGAATGCGGGAAAGTCCGCTCATTCCTTTCCTTCATCTACATTTGAAGCACCCACTCCCTCTTTCTCCTAACTCACACAGAATGGTCATTTCAAAGTATGAATGTTCTATATCAATGCAAGTGACTTTATTTATCATGTCTGATATCATTTGAAATGTCTCAGTGCGACTGGTACAATGGTCTCATTCCCTCAGAAATAGACATAATCTAAACAAAAGATATATAACTTCAGATATCTTTTGAACCACTGCTAAGGGTGTGCCCTTACCTAGGGGGCCTTTATTCAAATGACCATTTGTTTCCTATAGGCACTAAATGCAAATGCCTTTTGTTGTTCAATACACCCCTTTCTTTGAGGAGTTAGTTGTTCAACACACCCCTTTCTTTGAGGAGTTTTCTTGGTTTGACTACTTAAGGAGAAGTTTCTAAATGTTCGGCGCGATTCTGTACCCAGATTAGCCCGTAGCGTGGAGCTCTCATGCTCCACGCTATGTATATTTTGATGTCAGGTATGCATCTTTCGATCTTGGATTTATCTTTGAGAATTTGATGTTTTGTATTGATTGTTATGAATTGACTAAATGAATTGGCATAATCCACATTTACCTGACTAATAAATTGTTATGTTTTGAGTTACTCTGACAGATCTCATGTTATTATCTCTAGTAGATTCTACCCATCACTGGGAAACATCCAAACACGCTCATTTACACACATACACTACAGACAATTTAGCCTACCCAATTCACCTATACCACATGTGTCTTTGGACTTGTGGGGGAGAACATGCAAACTCCACACAGAAACGCCAACTGACCCAGCTGAGGCTCGAACCAGCGACCCTCTTTTTCTACACTGTAAAACTGATATGACTGCAAATGTTTTTGTTACTCTAACTTATTTTAAGAAGTTAATCAACTACATTTTTTAAGTTGTGAAAAGTTTAACAAAGTTTCTAAACGGACCAAAAGAGCTAAAACAAGTCACGTGCGAGTAAACTCGCCTTACATTGGTCAGAGTTTCAGGGCATACTCACACTATGCTATGCGAAACATGCCCAGGCCCGTTTCCCAGATCGTTTGAGTAGGGTGAGTGCTCTGAATCAGGCTCAGGCACAGTTTAGTTGGGCTTTGGCACAGTACGCTTGTCGTGTGAGTGCAAAGAGAGCCTGAGCCCGAAACTAAAGACAAGACGTGACTTTTATGGGACTGTTAATATTAATTTATTAATCATTCTTACTGTTTAATGAACGCAAACTGTCGTAGATAATTAAAGACGCAAACCCCTCACTGCACGACAGCTGCACCTTCAGCAAACCTCCTAATTCCTGCAGCACGAGGACTTTATGATTGTTTATGAGCGGCAAAAGTGGTGGATCTGTTCGGCGAATTATTCGACTGCATGTCACTGCATTCTAAACGACTAAAACAATATAACGATATAAAGAAATCCCTCTGTGCTGAGCAAGACAGCTACTTTTCCTAAACATAACAGCGCATCAACAATAACGTAAGCGTGCCCAGGCCCGAATGTAATGTGAGGGCGGGCCGTCGGGGGAGACGGGAGGGGGGCAAGCGTGCTTCCGCCCGGGTCAAGGTAACTGTACATAGTGTGAGTACGCCCTCAGGGTTTGTTTTGCAGAGTCCCTTTTGACAGTCCCTCGGATGCATCAGATAAACAGCACAGTGACAGACATGAAGGAAAGCAGATCTCACTTAACATTTGTGAAAAATACCACAGTAAGAACTTTCCCAATGATTACTATTTGTTGTATTTGAGTTGCAATGATGAGTCACACACACAAACAGCATTTAACTTTGCACTGTTTTAGCATGCAAATATGACAGTATACATGTTAATATCCACTGCTGTATGGATATTCCTTATGTTAATGTATAAAATAAACCTGATTTAATGGCCACAAACCAGGATTAAAGCGTCATCTTTTAAAATTTGTACTGACATGCGCAGATATCCCAAGTCTCCCGAAAGTTCCAGGAGTCCCCCGCATATGCATAGGGACTTCCGGATGCCCGCGAACTAATGAAAATCTCCCGGAAATCTTGCGTCTCCCTCCCGGTCCTCAAATATGCTATGCATCCCTCTCCAATGCATCCCTCCCTGCTCTTCAGATTCGTTGTGTGCAACCCCATTAGGGCTTTGGGCTAACAACCCACCTCATAAAAACTATATGTTATAAAACACCAATATGGTGTGGCTAAATATCAACTTTGATATAAATGGCCCTGGAAGTAAGTAGTAGTAGTGGTAGTAGTAGTAGTACACTGTAAAAATGCTGGGTTCCACACAATTCCTTAATGTTGTCCCAACACAAATCGCCGAAGTTAACTTAATTATTTTGACAAATTGAAGTGGATTGAAAATAAAACATTTAAGTTGTCCCAAAAAAACCTCAAGAATTTTGTTGTTTCAGCTCATTTTAAATAAGCAGTTTGAGCAAGCAGAAATATATATATATATATACAGTTGAAGTCAGAATTGTTAGCCCCCCTGAATTCTTAGCCCCCCTGTTTCTTTTTTCCCCAATTTCTGTTTAATGGAGTGCAGATTTTTTCAACACATTTCTAAACATAATAGTTTAAAAAAATTCATTTCTAATAATTGATTTAGACAGCAACAAAAGCCTAATGCGCGGACATATAGCACCATAGTGCTCAGGGCAACCCGAGTTTGATTCCTGGCTTGAGGTCCTATGCCCATCCTTCCCTTCTCTCTGATCCCTTGCTTTCCTGTCTGTCCTCCACTATCCTATTCCAATAAAAGGTGAACCACAAAAAAAATATGATTATAATAACTGATTTATTTTATCTTTGCCATGATGACATAAATAATATTTGACTAGATTTTTGTCAAGACACTTCTATACAGCTTAAAGTGACATTTAAAGGCTTAACAAGGATAATTGGGTTAACTAGGCAGGTTAGGGTAATTAGGCAAGTTATTGTATAACAATGGTTTGTTCTGTAGACTATTGAGAAAATATATAGCTTAAAGGGGCTAATAATTTTGACCTTAAAATGGTGTTTAAAAAAAAAAAACTAGCTGAAATAAAACAAATAAAACTTTTTCCGGAAGAAAAAATATTATCAGACATACTGTGAAAATTTCCTTGCTCTGTTTAACATCATTTGGAAAATATTTAAAAAAGAAAAAAATCTAAAATCAAAGGGGGTCTAATAATTCTGACTTTAACTGTATATATATAGGAGTATAGTGTAAACAAACAATAATTTACAATGTTAAAGTGAATTTTCAGTAGCTATCAAAAGTGATGTTGCTAAGAAAATATGTCTGTAAAAAGTATAAGATGTGTAAAAAATATTACCATTTGAAAGCTCTAATTATGTTTGTTTTTGATACTGACACACTCAAAACACAACATTTGCTGTTTGTTCAAACTACTTAGTTAAAATGAGCTGAATCAACACAATTCTTAATGTTTATTTTCAACAATTATTTGTTCTAACATAGGCTCATTCTGAAAGCATAGCCCTATATACATTTCTTACGATCACAAATTATGTAGCCAGAGGTACATATGGCTGCATTTCGTTTTTAAAAGAAATGCTACAGGGTGGTACGATGTTGTTACTTTTCACACTACTAGCTGACTGCTTACCTCCGTATAGATGGCTTTCCCACTGTTACCAGTTTGTCTAGTTAGCTTGCCGGGTACATCGGCGGACTTGAGATGCAGAGAGGAGTTGACCACAATGACAGGGTTTGAGTCCAGCAAAGAATGGTTCTAGAAAGCAGGTAAGACAAGAACAGAAGCCAAAAAATAAAATAAACAAATAAATAACAGGGTGAGAATGTGGTAAAATCTGAAAAAGTGGTAAAAATCAGGTCCCTTGTATTTTCTTTTTCTGAATTGCTGTTTAAAACGGTTGGGGTCAGGGAAGTGGGTGGTCGGGTCAATCGGTGCTTTTAAAAACACTATTGGTTGGGTTTAGGGAAGGAGGAGGGTGGGTCAGTCGATCAGTCAGTCAGCCGACAGCGGCCTCTGGTGCAGGCCCATGCAGAGGCTTTCCAAAGGGCATATGCAGAATTAAAGATAAGGCAGGGGGTTGATGATCCTGGTTTTCACGAAGGGGGTGGGGGGGGGGGGGGGTGGGTGTGTGTGTGTGTGTGTGTGTGTGTGTGGGAGGGGGTTACGGTCCCGGTTTTCACGTAAAGTGTGGGAGGGGGGAGATCACGAACTGAAGAGCGGGGGTGGGGCTGAGAAAGACGATCTCGGAATGAAGAGTGGGGGGAGAGTGGGGCACTTACTTTCATTTTGGAAGGGCACTTTATATCCCAGACTCAAAAGGGCATGTACACTGCACATGTTAAGCCCTATGTGTGCACGTGCCTGCTCTAGTGGATTTATGCGAGAAGAACAGGCGTGAATGGCACCCACGAGAGAATTTTGAGATCTGAAAAAGGGTAAACAGCGGCCTCTGGTGGATTTATGAAAACAAAAACTGCAAAAAAACAAAGCCAATCCTGGGATGTATTTTGCGATCTCCAGAAATGTATATAGGGGTACGTTTTCAGAATGAGCCTGGGTTATTTATTTTGGGTCAACTTAATTGTTTTATATTTAGTCCACTTAAATTTGTAAAAACTAATAAGTTAACTTAATTCCTTCATGTTACTCCACCACAAATCGATATAACCCAGCATTTTTTACAGTGTATAATGGACCTACTGTACAGTATGTGTACAACACTTATTAGTTTTATTGATGCACTAAAGGGAATGCTCCACTGTAGAAAAGGTAAGCAGCTGTACACACTGAACATTTCACCTGTACAGGAGCTGTA
The DNA here is from genome assembly GCA_903798205.1 of Danio tinwini. Taxonomy (NCBI): domain Eukaryota; kingdom Metazoa; phylum Chordata; class Actinopteri; order Cypriniformes; family Danionidae; genus Danio; species Danio tinwini. The sequence goes on along the minus strand of CAIGQZ010032287.1, from coordinate 10,618,743 downwards.
ATGCATCCATCATTCAGGGAAGAAATTCAAACAAAGGCCCACATTAGCTAAGACATAAATGGTGCGTGTCTGATCTGGTCTGTTTTGTACAGCGCTCTGAATCAGATTATCCTACTGAACTCCTCCATAAGCCACAATCATACCTGCATGTTTTCTGAAGTCTGCAATAAAGTAAATAAGAAGTGTAAATTCCCGGATAAGCATGTCCAGCGTGTTACGGCGTGTTCTGAGAGAACAGAATGTGACATTAAATCCGTTCTGGACTACTGGATCACGCACAGTCATTGTGGAGGAATTTATCTCTTATTTGCTTTGGGTTGCCACAGTGTGATATGTTTGAAGGAACATATCCGCCAGAGAAATGAAAACATGTCTTGACCTCTGTCTGTTCACTGCTTGAAATGAAATGTTGTCAATTAATCGTTTGAACTTTGAATTATATTATATTATATTATATTATATTATATTATATTATATTATAT
>CAIGQZ010032287.1:10577352-10598591 GCA_903798205.1 Danio tinwini | reverse complement strand
ATTATATTATATTATATTATATTATATTATATTATATTATATTATATGTTATTATATTATATTATATTATATTATATTATATTATATTATGTTATGTTATGTTATATTATATTATATTATATTATATTATATTATATTATATTATATTATATTATATTATATTATATTATATTATATTATATTATATTATATTATATTATATTATATTATATTACGCCAGCTGGTTTAGTTTTCTGTGTGGAGTTTGCATGTTCTCCCCGTGTTTGTGTGGGTTTCCTCTAGATGCTCCAGTTTCCCCCACAAGTCCAAAGATATGCGCTATAGGTGAATTGAATAAGCTAAACTATCCATAGTGTATGTGTGTGAATGAGTATGTATGTTTCTCAGTGCAGCTGGAAGGGCATCTGCTGCTTAAAACATATGCTGGATAAGTTGGCGGTTCATTCCACTGTAGCGACCCCAGATTAATAAAGGGACTAAGCCAAAAAGAAAATGAATGAATTACTTTCGTATAAATTTGCATTCTTTAAGCACTGAATCAGGACGACACGGTGGCTCAGTGGTTAGTACTATCATCTCACAGAAAGAAGGTCGCTAGTTTGAGTGCCGACTGGGTCATTTGGCGTTTCTGTGTCGAGTTTGCATGTTCTCCCACAGTCCAAAATTGTCCATAGTGTATGTGTGTGAATGAGTGTGTATGGATGTTTCTCAGTACTGGATTGCAGCTGGAAGGGCAAAATATATGTGTAAAACATATGCTGGATAAGTTGGTGGTTCATTCCGCTATGTCGACCCCTGATGAATAAAAAGACTAAGCCGTAGGAAAATGAATGAATGAATGAATGAATGTATAAGCACTGAATAAATTTTATTTACTATTATTATTACTATTATTATTATTATTATACAAGAAAGAACAATCACAAAGACACAATATGAACAAAGAGACAAAAAAGGTTACATAACTAAATCATAGCAAATTATACAAGTTTAAAAGACTTACACCAAGAGTTTTACATGCAATATAATTATGCAATATAATTATTAGTCTTTTAAAGAGTTCAAATATAAATCAAAATCTTTTCTGAAAATAAAAAGTAAGGGTGTTTCTTTGAAGATTTACATTTATGGATGTAAAATTTAACCAGAAAAAGTAATAAATTAATAATAAATTAACAATGAGAGGGGTCAATGTTCAGCGAGTAACCGAAGAGTAAAATTTTGGGGCATGTACAAAAATTTGGAAATAAGAATCTTTTAATAAAATTGTAAAAGTTAACCCAAAACACGTAACAATCAGTGTGCACAGTAACAATACATTAACAAGACTGTATACGAATGAACTGTTTTTCACCGCTGAACAGCAATGCACATGTTTTGAGTACTGTCATTAGAGATTTTCCAAACACTCCTGATATTGTTGTTGTGGATGAAGTATTGAAAAATACTCTGATTATGGAAGTAGGCTGCTGTTTTGACGCATACATGGATTTGTGATATTCAGAAAAAAAAATGCTAAAATATCAACCATTAGTAAATGCTCTGTGGCTACAACCGGTAGCCTTGGACACGTTTATAAACTGTGTGTGAGAGGATTACAAATCGCTGGACTCTGAACAAATTGCTAAATACTGTTCTGTGTCAGCTATAATAGGCAGTCTGCGTGTGTGGAGAAGATGATGCTATCCTTAATCCATCTATTTAATCAAGTAAAAAATCAAGATTAGGTGTTTTAATATCGTCACTTAAACGAAATTCACTTATTGTATTTACTGCTTGTACTGTGAAACATAATAGGCCCTTTATGATTATTTGGATGCTGTGTTGCTTTAATTAGTATTAGTCATTCCAAATAAACTACTCAAGTGTGTGTGTGTGTGTGTGTGTGTGTGTGTGTGTGTGTGTGTGTGTGTGTGTGTGTGTGTGTGTGTGTGTGTGTGTGTGTGTGTGTGTAATCAGCTAACTGTATCATCACGGAAGCCCATATTTAGTAATATAGTCATAAGTAGACGGACCCACTTGTTTTAGAGGGCGGGGCTTCATTAGTCTCGCTGTCTGAAATCACAACTGAAAACTCGCTGTTTTCCTACGAGCGCACACAGACACAGTCAGGAGGACGTTATAAACCACTTGGGAGGACTTTAAACTGTCTTGTTTTTATCCCACGGGAGTATAACCTGGTATCTGAATCAGTATTTTGGACTTGGGGCAATATGGACAGTAACATGAGGCAAATTACATTACTTATGCTTGTACTATTGGCGCTGGTTTCATTTTTCACGACGTCTTGCGCCTCAGGTGAGCCTCTTACCTGTGTTTTTTCGGTTGGTTAACAATTTTTGTCGTTTAATTTTAAATGTTATGTAATCTAAATAAATATTATTGAATATTTTTTCCAATTTGCTTCATTATAGACGTGTTTCCAAAAGCAAAGAATGTATCTTGGACTTCTGTAAACTTTAAATCCATGTTAACGTGGAGTCCAAAACCAACCAATTATTCTTACACAGTTGAGTTTTCTGAGTAAGTATTTCTTTGTTATTACCGTACAATTAGTATTCAGGTTGTTTATTCAACCTTCAGTACTACAGTATTATTATGTAGGATTGGCAAGATGCCTGAATTAGCAAGACATCGTTTAAAGACAATTGTAAAAAGGTTTTAAATATCAGCATCCTACAAGTTTAATAAACAAGTATGTTGTATATAGGGTGCGAATTACAGGGGGGTTTGGGGGGATTGACCCCGCTAATTAACACTTGATCTCCCCTAAAGGACATCAAAACAACATGTATGGGGGTCAGCCCTTTAATAGTAAGAAATAGCTTACTCTGATCTCTGATTTATATCCTAAATATTCATAATTAAAAATGTATAATATAAATATACATTTGACCCTTCCATAACGGTTCATACCATTGTGAATGCACAATTGTGCATTCGCAATATCATTCAACAGTCTGAAACTGGCACTTCTGGAGCACAGATAGACATCTTAAGTATTTACAAAACATCTTTATATCTGCATGTAGCCTAAAAAAAAGAAAAAAAAATAGGCACAATTTATATAGTTTGATCTACAGTGATCTCTAAAATAGTCACCAAATATCCCTCAAAACACTGAAAATGTATACATTTATTAATAAATTAGATGTAATTTAAATACATTTATAAATTGGATTCACTGAAGCATGTATTACCACCCCACCCCGATCACTGATGTATAGTTCCCACACTGACTGTATATATACGTCAGTGTCACATAAAAAATTTAATATTTTAACAAGGTAATTAAATGTTTTGCCTTAGAATGTGACAGTTATCAAATGAGGAGTTTATTAGCAAAACAACTTAATTTTTAGCAACATTCAGATATCATGTTTTTAGGTTTAGAAAGATACCTGAATTAGCAGGACGTCTTTTAAAGACAATCGGAAAAATATTTCAAATCTCATTTTCCCCAAGTTTAATATACAAATATACTGTATATACACACCAGTGTCACATAGCAAATTTTATATTTTACTAAGCAATTAAATGCCTTAAAATGTCATACTTATCAAATCAAGAGTTTATTAGCAAATAATAACAATAATAGTTTAGCAATATTCAGATTTCATGTTTTTATTTTGTAGGATTAGCAAGATACCTGAATTAGCAAGACCAAAAAGGTTTTAAATATCAGTTTCCCCAAGTTTAATACAAATATACTGTATATATACACCAGTGACACATAGTAAATATAATATTTTAACAAAGCTATTAAATGTTTGCCTTAGAATGTGAGTTATGAAGTTATCAAACAAGGAGTTTATTAGCAAAACAACTTAATTTTTAGCAACATTTAGATATCATGTTTTTAGGATTAGAAAGATACCTGAATTAGCAAGACATCGTTTAAAGACAATTGTAAAAAGGTTTTAAATGTCAGTTTCCCCAGGTTTAATATGCAATACTGTAGCCTATGTTGTCGCATAAAATATATATATTACTAGAGCTTTTTTAGTAGTTTTTAGAAGTCATGTTTCTACATTAAGTATTGAGAGTTCACTTGCAAAGGAAAAGCTACTTTTGAACCATTTTTAAATGATGGTTATCTGTTTTTATCTGTGGTTATCAGTTTTTGCTAATTTATCTTAAAATATTTCTCACTGTGTAATCTGAACATGGCCATAAACTCATAAAAGCGAGCAATAAAAATGCATATACTATGGGTTATTCATTCTATTTTCCTCCATTTAACATTTCTGTTCATCTCTACTCAATTAATGATGCTTCTTCATGAGAAATTTAAATCTTCAAGTAGTTTTTAATGCTTTGTATTCACCTCATAATTTTGGAAGCACACTTCAAACTCGAATCCAATTCTAATATTATGTCCAATATTACTAATAAATATGTTTTTATAAATATGAAACCCCTTTATGAACTCTCGCAACTTTTGCATACTTCCACACCCATGACTTGTTACAGCGTGCTTCAACCTGTCACTAGCTCTCATGTCACGTAATTTATTATTTCCAAATGTTGGTTTTTACAATCTAAACGTCTGTGTAACATCATTGCAGACTCAGCCAGGACAGAGAACGGACGCCACACTGCATCAGGACGATGGATACCGAATGTGACCTGACTGCAGTGTTAAAAAACCTAAAGGCCTATTACAGCGCTGACGTCCTGTCTGAACCCATGCGGGGCGTCTCCTCTGATCTGGTCGAATTCCCTCATGTCAGCTCTGGCAAATTCTCTCCTTATCATGACAGTCAGTGTTTATTTAAAAAAAATTTTTGCATTCAACTTTTACTCTTTTGTTGAAATGATCTGCTCACTTCCAGAATGAAAATTGCCTGATAATTTTTTGTTGTCCTCTTGTCATATAAAATGTTCATTTCCTTTTTTTACAGTCAAAAATAAATTGAGGTCCTAAGAAAAACAGAAATAGCTTGTAAAATTGTAACTTTTAATTTAAGGTTTTTGTGGAAAATGTTCAAGCATGTTCTCCAAAAAGGGGTTAACTACTAAATTGCAATTTCAAAGCATCTTCAAAAAAACTCTAAACACTCATTAGTAGTGGTGTAACGGATCACAAATATCTTGGTTCGGATCACTTTTTTTTGTCACGGATCGGACCATTTTACAGATCAGCCAAAAAGGGGAGGAGACAAATGTAAATTGCTTTCCATTTATTACAAAAACTGTACTGCAAGAAACTTTTGGTTTTAGCAAACAGAACTTAGTAACCTGTAATTTTATTAAAAAATAAAATAAATATATAATCAGCTGAATAAAAATAAACTGTAAAATATTCAGTACTGTGAAAAATTCAGTTACCACTACTGTTGCAGATAACGCTAAATGTAGAAATCTAACATTATAATATGTAAAACCAATATTTATTTTTAGTCTCATTTTAAATAAATGATTTTGTTATTCACTCAAAAAACTTCAAGTTTCATTGCGAGATGGATCATTTTTGAGGAACTATTCAGTGGCATATTTTTGATGGCTGGTTGTTGCCACCTATTGGTTAAATAATGTAATAGCTGCCTACCACTTTCATTTTTGAGCATATGACGGTGATTGTAATCTTTACCATAAACACTAGTGGTTTTATCTAAATTATAAACTGTTATTCCAGTACTTCTGTGTTATTTGACTGTTTGTAAACTAAAGACTGAATCTCAATTTTGATTTTTACGTTTTTCAAACACAGATTTGAATGCAGTGATTTGAAGGATTAATAAACATATGCAAATCAACATCATTTATAATTTATTCTGCGTGGGTGTTGAGATCCAGATCTTTTAATGTTTAATTGTGCAGCTTACACTAAATGCATTAATGCAGGCTAAACAAGTAGTGACAGAAAACACCTTTAATAACCTAAGAAACCCACCACATCCCTATTAACTACCACCTTTTCTGTCATCAATATATTTTACAGGAAAGCCTTTATACATGTGATTTGAATGACGTGAGAGGTAATTTCTCTGCAATTGTTACAAATTTAGGATTAGTCTTTAAGTAAAAAAAAAAAATTATTAATCCGCAGGTCACATGTGTTCCGAACCATGGGTTGTGATCCATACGAATCACACCATGATCTGTTACATCCCTACTTCATAAATTTTTTATTAGTGAAATGAACAGTCATTTTTATTTTATCTGCTTTTATTCTAGCCGAAATAAAACAAATAAGACTTTTTCAGAAATAAATAATATTATCAGACATACTGTAAAAATTTCCTTGCTCTGTTAAACTGGGAAATTAAAAATTAAAAGGGGGGCTAATAATTCTGACGTCAACTGTATATCACAGTGAATGAACATTTTGCAATGTCAGTTTTTTTCCAATATCGTGCCGTCCTAAACAATAATATTAATACAATATTACATTTAGTCATTTAGCAGATGCTTTTGTCCAAAGCGACTTACAACTGAGGAGGCATTCAGTGATTCAACAAGAAGAGGCAATACATACAAGAAGTGCTAATTTTCTTAGAAGTGCTAATATAAAGCAAAATAAAAGAGAAATGATGGATTGTAAAATAAGCACAAAAGAGAAACCCAATTAAAAGTCCATTTAAGCATTATTAAAAGATGAATTTTAAACAAATGCAAGCTTTTGTGGTTAAAATGGTATACATTTATACAAAAAAAGTATAAAATTTTTAAAGAAAAGTTCTTTAAAGTGGCATTGAAACTACAGTTTGGAAGTTCAAACAATAAAACGCCATAGAAGTCCACTAAATGGAGAAAAATACTGCATATATTTCCTCAAAAAACATTTATTTTTGACTTAAGATCGTAAGAAATGAACATGACCATAATCATAAGGACATTTTTGTTCTGGAAGTGAATGAATTCTCTGCTGATATGATGTTTAAATTTCTTAAATTATTCCTGCTTTGATTGTCTTTCAGCGGACATTGGTAGACCAGAGTTTAGAGTAGAAGTAAGCAGCGACAAAAGAATGACAAAGCTGCATGTGACTGACGTCCCGACGGCTCTGTTTGATGATCAGAAAAAGAGATTAAATATTCGGGATGTTTTCGGGGATGACCTGCAGTATAGAGTTACCTACAGAAAGGCCAAGAGCACAGGAAAGGTTTGTGTTTAAAGTGTAAAGACTAGTATCTGATGTCTTTCTTTCTGATTTTTATCTTATATAATAAGCAGCAAACAAACTTTTCTGAGGTCTTTCATTGCATCTTTTCATGAAGTCTGAATTATAAAATAAAAAATAAAAAATGTTTAAAATAAAACATTATTATAGTAATATAACATTACAATAGGTATTGTAAAATTACTTATACAATTTAATTGCTATTTCTGAGTAGTTGCCTTTATACATTTATAATAATAAGAATTGTTTCTGCCAAATCAGCATAATAAAATGATTTCTGAATGAGCATGAGACACTGAAAACTGGACTAAAGATTCACCTTTGAAATCCCATAAATAATTATTATTTATAATAATATATTCATATTTATAGCATTTTTTAAAGCTTAATTTCTTATTTAAGCTGTAATAATATTTCACGGAGCTACAGTTACTTTATCATTTATTTAATTTTTTCTAGATTACTTCAAAACCATCAATAAATTGTAAATTATATTATCATTTTAAGATTTAAATGAACTAATATGAAGTAAATACATCAAAAGCATGTATTGGTCTTAGTTTTGTTGACTTAAGCATTAGCATTACTAATTACAATAAATGAATAAAAAGTAATGCTGGGCAAAGATTAATCACATACAAAATAAAAGTTGACAATTTAAGTGTGTGAACTGTGTATGTTTATTATGTATATATAAATACGCAGATGCATGCATATATTTGAGAAATGTTTATTTATATTTAGATAGAAATTATAAATGAATATTCAAATTATATATAAATTTAAATATGTAACAAAATTGTTTTGTATAGTTTTGTTTCTATGTATATATGTGAATCACATATATGTCATATGTATATAATACACACGCACATATATATGTACATATATAATGTCAAAACAAACTTTTATTTTGAATGTGATTAATTGCGATTGATCACGATGAATCTTTGCCCAGCACTGATAAAAAGATAACTTTCTGTAATCTGTTAAATTTAAGCTAAATCTGTCAGTTTAAGCTAACATGAACTAACAATGTACCCTTATTAAGGAACAATAATGAATTGACACTGTAAGGAATGAATTGCTTATTCAATTACTTTTAACTTCTGCATTAGATAATGAGACCTTATTGTAATGTTTTACCTGCAGTATACAGTTGAAGTTAAAATGATTCGCCCTCCTGTGTATTTTCCTAATGTTTCCCAAATGATGTTTAACAGAGTAAGGGATTTTTCACAGTATTTCCGATAATATTTTTACTTTTTATTTGTTTTATTTTGGCTAGAATAAAAGTTTTTAATTATAGTATAACAATTTTAAGGTCAATATTATTAGACCCCTTAAGCAATATTTTTTTGTGAACGTCTACAAAACAAATCATCATTATACAATAACTTGCCTAATTAACCTACTTAACCTATCGTTTAAATTGCACTTTAAGCTAAATACTAGTATCTAGTAAAATATTATGAACTGTCATCATTGCAAAGATAAAGAAATCAGGTATTAGAAATGAGTTATTAAAACTATTATGTTTAGAAATGTGTTGAAAACAAATCTCTTATTCGTTAAACCCAAAATTGGAGGAAAAAATATACTAGGGGGCTTATAATTCTGACTTCAACTGCATATTTATCTTTGTTTATCTTTTCAGAAAGAGACGTTTAGTAAAAAAAGCATCATCGAGATGGCAGATTTGGACCGAGGAGTGAGTTACTGTTTTAATGTTCAAGCTTATCTACCTTCACGTCCTGCAAACAAACAACTCGGGGAGCTCAGCAGAGTCCACTGCTCTAGAGAAGAAAACACCTCCATCTTTGAAGGTAACACTTCCACTTTCACAACACAAGACTTTGACTCTGCCTTTCAGGGATTTTTCCGCACAACAATCCCAGGAAAAAAACAAACGCTGGGACTTCTGTCTGATCTCAAATGAATCAGTTTCCAAAAATAAACTCCCTGGACTATGAAGTTTATGAAGTGTCAGAACACTGATACGGTATCATATCAGAGGATTATATGGACTCTGTTAATGCATGATTCAAATTGAATGTAACTGATAGCACTTATAATTGATAAGAAGTGTGTCTGCTGGGTGGATGCTGATTGTAGCTTGTGAATCAATCATCTCAGAGTCTGGGGACCAATAGAAATAGCAGAATTCCTGCGGTGTCCGTTAAAAATCATCTCTCAATGTGTGTGAACTTAAAGACTTAGTTAACCCAAAAATGAACATGTGCTGTTAATTCACTGTTCCTCAGGTCATCCAAGATGTAGGTGACTTTGTTTTTCTCCAGTAGAGCATTAAAGAAGGTTTTTAGATGCAACTGTGATCCTTAGTGATTCATAAAATTAAACTCAATGGGATTTTGAGACTTAAAAAAAACAAATACAGGCAAAACCCAATTATTGTTCCTGATGATACATTGAAGGGGACCTATTATGCAAAAATCACTTTTATAAGGGGTTTAAACACAGTTGTGTGGCAACAGTGTGTGAATATAACCAGCTCATAATGATAAAATTATATTCATTTTATTTTTTTAATCACACTTGATAAAAAGAGTCTGCAGAAACACTGATTGACATTCTCTTTTTGTATGTGTCATCAGAGGGGGAAAGCCCCGCCCATTAGTGCCAATCTCTCCCTCATTAGCATAAGACATTAGTGTTGTTTATGAATCTGCCACTATGCTGACACATTAGCATTTATAGCTCCGCCCTTTTTCAAAAAGACTCAAAAATCTCATTTGAATTTAAAGCGACAGTTACCAAAAAAAGGCAAAATCAGAATCAAAGCCTAAAAGGGGCAGTTTCAAAGAGTTATCAAACATTATTTATGTGGTATTTTGAGCTGAAACTTCACATACACACTTTAAGGACATCAGCGACGTTTTTTACATCTTGTAAAAAAGGAGCATAATAGGTTCCCTTTACGGGTTTATAACAGAGATGCCCAAAGTAGGGCCCGTGGGCCAAAGTTGGCCCATTTGGCCCACCATCCCATCTGACATGAACTTTTTTTGGTTGTTTGTTTTTTTGCTGAGCTACAAGAAAAATTAAGCTGAAATTAAATGTTGTAAATGAATCAGATTTTTGAAAATGTAAATACGGTCACTCTACAGCTAGAGGACTATGCAGAAGACATCAGTGAACAAATCAAGGCAAAAACTAGTGTAACTCCATTCTGTTAGAAATGAGATTGTTTTTGTTTTTAATGTAATAAGCTCATTATAAAATGTAAAACAAATTATACTCTATTAGATAATATAAAGCAATGCTTTTTAGTTGTTTTTAAACATTATTAAATAAATTAAGAAATTACCCATGGCAACTATATTTACCTTTGGCAACTAGCCTCAATCAAGTTTGGTTATTGGCCCTTCATAAGAAAATGTTTGGGCACCCCTGAAGTGAAATGATTTGGTAAACAATGTTCAGTTTTGCTTCATAACACCTCAGAAGATTTTAGAAGAGCTGAGGATAATAGTTTGTTTTTCCTGTATATGCTTTTTATTTCACTCTCAAATTGCCAGTAGCCATTGATTTTAAGAATCAACAACATCCACAGTTTTAGCTAAAAATCATCTTTAATGCTCTACTAAAGGGAAAAAATTCATCACCTAAACCAATCCGACTGCGGTGTATGTTTTTGATTCATATTAAAAAATGTAATAAATAAGAGTATATATTTATGAGTCTACATTAGTCAGTTTTTACATTTTATATTGACTGAAAAACATTTAAAAAGTCATTAATCAGACTACACAGTTCACACCATGTTTGTGATTCACTACAAAGAACTAGTTCATTCTGTGAGATTCATTAATTCATAAAGTTTGATTCACTGAACAGAACTGGTTCATAAGAGTCATTCATTGGACTACACTGGTGATACAAACAAACAACAATCACCATTTCATTTCAAGACTGTCATTTATAATCAAAACACAAATTAAGATATTTTCCATCAAACTTTGAGATTCCAGACCCTCCAAATATTCATCCAAAACATAAAAAAAGAGTTATTCGATAATAAACCCATATGAATCAAGTGAACACTGACTAAATAAATTAGACCACGCAGCTTTAAGTTTACAGAGCAGTGTTTCTGTGTAAATATAAGCCTAAACTAAAGAGATAATTCACCCAAACATAAAATGTCTGTCATTTAAAGGGATAGTTCACCCAAAATTCAAAATTCTGTCATCATTTACTTGTTTCAAATCTGTTTAAGATTCTTTCTACTGTTGAATCCAACGCAAAGATAAACTGAAGAGTGTTGTAATAAAATAGCCACTGATTGCCATAGTATTTTTTGTTCCTATGGATGTCAAGTCACTACTTTTTCCAACATTCTTCAAAATATCTTGTTTTGTGTTCAACAGAAGAATGAAATCTATTAAAAAGAATAATGAGGAGATTGTAATTTTTGTGTGAACTGACCCTTTATGTGTGTGTGCGTGTGTGTGTGTGTGTGTGTGTGTGTGTGTGTGTGTGAGAGAGAGAGAACAGAAGTAACAGAAATCTTTAAGTAATCAGAAAACCTTCATTTTTGATCTGAAGGTCAACAAATGTTTTATGGGCTTGAAATATCAAGTAAATGGAAAGTGAGTAATGGATGCCAAAATGACATTTGACATTACATTATCTCTTTAATAATAATGATGTGATTTGTTTTTTTGCAGAGTACAGCTCCGGTGTCATCACTGGAGTTGTTTTTATCCTTTTGGCAATAATAGTCATAGTTTTGGTCATCGTGATGTGCTTGAGACGAAGAAGGAAAGAGGAAAGAAAAGGAAAAGAAAAAGATGAATTAGCAATGAATGGTGTGTAAGGAGAGCACATGCCCTGTTTGGTACGTCTAAATTAATATAAAGGGAGGATGGCTGTTCCGTTCAACTACTGTTTCTGTGAAACTTCAAAATGTAGATATGTTAGACATATAATTTAGCAAGACGAGAGATTTTTACTGTCAGGTGGTGGGTTCTTTAGTCTGGCACTGATTTGCACTGTATAAATGTTGTTTTATATATACTGTATACAGTTGAAGTCACAATTCTTATTTAAATATTTCCCAAGTTTAATAGAGCAAGGAATTTTTCACAGTATTTTCGATATTATTTTTTCTTCTGGCGAAAGTCTTATTTGTTTTATTTCAACTAGAAGGAAAGCAGTTTTTTATTTTTTAAAAACCATTTTTAGGCTAATATTATTAGCCCCCTTAAACAAAAATCATTTTAGATTGTCTACAGAACAAACCATCGTTATACAATGACTTGCCTAATTAACCTAGTTAAGCTTTTAAATGTCACTTTAAGCTGAATACTATTATTCTGCGCAAAATTGTGTTAAAAATCTGCGGATTTATGCTGAATTATTTTGGGAGTATCATAACTAAAACCTTAATATATGAAATAAAAAGTAATACCTTTTTAACTTTTATTTAATGTTTACAATGCAAATCCAATTAGATTAAATGTATTTGGTAAACAAAGCAAGTTTCTCATATCTAGTAAAAGACAGACTTTACAAACTGTATTGTAAATAAATCATATGAATATTTTCACATTAGTCAATAATATTACTGTAATAAATAAAAAAAAACTGAATAAATATAAATTAACACACATTTACACAAGTAAAAAGACAATCAATGATGGGCAAAAAAATATGCGGAATTAGAAATTAGTTATTAAAACTAGAAATGTGTTAAAAATATATATTTTTCCGTAAAGTAAAGTTTATTTCTGAACTAATTTTGAGAGAATCACATGCTTATGATTGTTCACGGCTGGTCCCGCATTAGCTTACGATGGATTTACCAATCAGACGATTCCTAATTTCTTATAAATAACCAGAGTTTATTATCTAAATATCTTAATTTTGAAGAATCCCCCTCCTTTCTAGATTGGGCAACACGGCGGCCCACAGCAGGATTGTCTCTGGTTAAAGTCCCTACTAAACCAGTTGACATTTCTGTGCGGAGTTTGCTTGTTCTTCCTGTGCTTGCGTGGGTTTTCCCCTGGTTCTCCGGTTTCCTCCCACAGTACCACCTAAATAAATTGAGCATACCGAATTGGCATTATAGTCGAGCTCTTAGCAAGCCATATATCTCTCCTTAGCCATCCCTGTATCTGTCAATAGCCAAAAATAACTAGTGGGAGTTCATCGAGAGCTACCTGAGCTGCTGCCCTGCCAACGGGAGCTCGAGGATCGTATAATCTCAGTGCTCTCTCCTGGAACAGCATGCCAAACAAGCTTATTACCAATCATCAGCTAAGTGAGAACTCTTGAAAAAGAAATCAAGAAAAAATATACTAATAATTCAGGAGGGCTTGTAATTCTGACTTCAACTGTATCTTCTTGCTAACAAAGGGAAATACTGTATAATTTCTGTAGGGGGGTTTTTGTAGGCACTTGGGAGAATCTAAATCAGAGCATATTTTATTCAACAAAACTAATTTATTGTTGTTTTTTTTGCTATTGAAGTTGTTTGTTTTGTAAGTATGTAATAGTGAGACACTGCTTAAATGCTAATATTTAAGTTTTATTATATTGCTAATTAAATCTGGTTCATTTTTGCATCTTTGGTACACAACTTTAATCATTAGACGACAGACGTTAATCCAGTGGAAACGGTACTGATGTTTATTTTATATATATTAATAAATATACAAAAACACATGTGGATTGATCCGCATGCAAATCTTTGTCTTTATGGTTACTTCAAATTATGTTTTATAATATGTCTTATATGAAAACATACAGTCAAACTAGAGCAGGGGTGTCCAAACTCAGTCCTAGTTTTGAAACATTACATAAGGTATTTATACACATTCAGAAACTATATCCAGTAACATTACAGACTTGCACAGACACAACCAGATATAATAATAAAGCAAAAACATAACAGGTACAATGAGGAAAAAAAAGAAAAAAATACTACTACTACTAATAATAATAATAATAATATTTTAGGACACAATCATCAACTACAGCGGGGATTAGTACCAGAAAAAAATTCCTCCATGAAATCTAACATCAAATCCTTCTTTTTGTTTTTAATTTGCGTTAGAGACTTTTTCAAATTTTCCATTTCTAATAACTGTCTGGAAGTTTCTAGTATACCTAGAAAGAGCTTGATTAGGTGGTTCATGAGTGTTTAATAGCGGTTAGAACTAAAATATGCAGAACACCGGCCCTCCAGGTCAGGATCGAGTTTGGACACCCTTGTACTAGGCTTTCTAGAAACATCCTTGCAAGTGTGTTGAGGCAAGTTGGAGCTGAAATCTGCAGGACACCAGCAACGCAGGACCGAGTTTGAAACCCCTGAACTAGAGGGAAATAAATGGGTCAATAGCGCCCCCAACTGTAAGTTCGTAGAAATGCATTAAATGTAATGAGACTTGATCAAATATTGTAAGAAAATACACTATAAAAAATGCTGGGTTTCACACAATCGATTAGTGTTGGGACAACGTGAAGGATTTAAGTTAACTTATTAGTTTTTACAAATTTAAGTGGATTGAACATAAAACAATTAAGTTGTCCCCCCCCAAAAAAAACCTCAAGAATTGAGTTGTTTAATTTTTATGTCATTTATTTAGTGTATATAGCTCTGATTGCTTCAGTTTATTGAAGGATTCGTTAGACTAATTTAAACTGTAACTGGTCTATTTTTGTTGATGTTTTTTAGTTAATTAAAAGAGCAGATTCATTTTTTTTAAATCATACTACTGTTTGTTTGTTTGTTTGTTTGTGATTCACTTTTAGAAATGAGGTTCATAAGAGTCATAAATGCGATCAGACTGGCTGTGCTTCATGGTTTTGATTCATTAAACAGAAGCAGTTTGTTTGTGACATTAATCGGCTACACTGGTTGCACTTCATATTTTTGATTAAATGAAAAAGAAAAGAGTTCATAGGAGTCATTAATCAGACTACATTGGATTTTCTGTTTCACAAAAACAAACACACACAATCAGTTTATAGGAATCAATATTCAGTTGACTCTTTTGATTCACTTACAATCAAAAGAGTCATTACTTAAACCACGCTGATTGCGGTGCATGTTCTTGATTCATAAAAAATAATTGCTTACTAAGAGTCATTTATCACACGAGTCACTTTTTACGTTCTTATATTAACTAAAAAACTTTAAAAAGTCATTAATCAGACTGCACAGGACACGCTTCATGTTTGTGATTCACTACAAAGAACTAGTTCATGCTGGTTGCGGTTTATATTTTTGATTCACTGAAAAGAATCGGTTCATAAGAGTCATTCATTAGACTACACTGGAGTCACATAAACTAGAAAAAAGGGTTTTAAAGAATCATGAATCAGACTACACAGCTCACGCTTCGTCATTGTGATTCACTACAAATTACTAGCTCATAAGAGTCCAGTCGCATTTTATATTTTTGATTCACTGAACAGAACCAGCTCGTATGCGACATTAATCAGCTACACTGCTTGCTCTTCGTAGTTGGTGGTTCATTTCGGTTCATTTCCCCTGGTTCTCCGGTTTCCTCCCTCAGTCCCACCTAAATAAATTGAACATACTGAATTGGCATCAAAGTCGAGCTCTTAGCAAGCCATATATCTCTCCTTAGCCATATCTGTCAATAGCCAAAAATAACTAGTGGAAGTTCATCAAGAGCTACCTGAGCTCAAACTCCCCTCTTGCCCTGTTAACGGGAGCTCGAGGATCGTATAAGCTCAGTGCTCTCTCCTGGAACAGCATGCCAAACAAGCTTATTACCAATCATCAGCTAAGTGAGAACTCTTGAAAAAGAAATCAAGAAAAAAATATACTAAGGGGGCTAATAATTCAGGAGGGCTTGTAATTCTGACTTCAACTGTATCTTCTTGCTAACAAAGGGAAATACTGTATACATTCTGTTGGGGTTTTTTTATAGGCACTTGGGAGAATCTAAATCAGAGCATATTTTATTAAAACTAATTTATTGTTGTTTTTTTTGCTATTGAAGTTGTTTGTTTTGTAAGTATGTAATAGTGAGACACTGCTTAAATGCTAATATTTAAGTTTTATTATATTGCTAATTAAATCTGGTTCATTTTTGCATCTTTGGCACACAACTTTAATCATTAGACGACAGACGTTAATCCAGTGGAAACGGTACCGATGTTTATTTTATATATATTAATAAATATACAAAAAAAACACATGTGGTTTGATCCGCATGCAAATCGTTGTCTTTATGGTTACTTCAAATTATGTTTTATAATATGTCTTATATGAAAACATACAGTCAAACTAGAGCAGGGGTGTCCAAACTCAGTCCTAGAGGGCCGGTGTCCTGCAAAGTGTAGTTCCAACCCCAATCAGACACAATTGGGCTAGTGGAAGTTCAGACACAACTGGGCTACAGGGAAGTTCATAATAAAGGGACTAAGCTGAAAAGAAAATGAATGAATGAAAAAGAACTGGTTGATTAGAGTCATTTATAGGACTACACTAGTCATCTCACATTTTTTTATTAACAAACAAAACAAAAAAGTCATTATTCGGAAAGGTCTACACGCTTCATCTTTATAATTTACTACAAAGAACCAATTCATTAATCAAACTGTGCTGGTTGCACTTCATATTTTTCATATTTATTTTTGATTCACTAAAAAGAACCGGTTCATCAGAGTCATTTACTAGACTACACTGGAGATGCTTCTTTTGTTTAAACAAATAAAAAAGTTAATAAAAAATCATTAATCAGACAACTTTGGTCACTCTTTTGTCCACAAAGAATACATGGTTATTGAGATATAATAATAATAATAATAATAATGAGTCATTACTTGTCATTGTATATTTTTGATTCACTAAAATAACTGGTTGATAAAGAGTCATTTATGAGACCACACTAGTTAGGGGTGTGACGAGATCTCGTTGGACGAGATCTCACGAGGTTAAATCATGACGAGATTTCTCGTCGAGGTGAAAAGTTGTCTAGTGAGTAGATGTTATCATGTGGAGCGTGAGGGTAAAATTAGCATTGAAGATAGAAAGCAGGATTGAATTTAAACCGCAAATCAAGTGCTTTGCACACAACTGGTAAGGCTGGCCTCTGTGTTGCACATGCCACTCGGTTGGGTGGGCGGGTGTGACGTAACCAAAGGCAGCTGCGTTATTCATGTCCAAGCAGAGACTACAACTATAGCCACTCAAATTAACCATGGACATTACCACGCGATGGAATGTCACTTTAGATGTGCTGAAAGTTCCGTTATTAAAGTGCAATACAGATATGTTAACATCGAAATCAAACTATTAGTCTACAATTGTGTAGGACTTTTAGCCGCATTTTGCTATAGGACAGTCCACACAGCTGTTTGACACAATATTCTCTGCACCTACACACATCTCTAAGCGCGCACACACATACTGAACTGCTGGAGACTCAACACACCCTCCTTCATCATTACCAAACACGTTTATGCTGTACGTGAAAAGCGCACGTTTTCTTTTGCTGGTTCAAGTGACCAAATTCCACACAGGGACTAAAAAAGCTTTTATATGTGTGATGTAGCACAAGTATTTAAGCATGTTCATGAGAGAGAAAGAGAGCGCACCATCAGCCACGTAACCAACATTAAATAATACTGTTGCATACATCACATGCAGAAATCATGCCATGGACATTACATCAAGATGCCTACTGGTTTAAAAAGGCCTAGATTAAAAGAAAATGGCCAAATGAGATTTTTTTTGTCATAAACTACAGCAAACTAACTTGTCAAGAAGAAAATAAAAAAATTAAACCATGCGAACTGAATAAATACAGGAATGGAGAAAATAAGAGCGTTTTATTATCAGCTGTTAGTCAGCGCCCACTTTTTTTCTGGTCATTGCGCCTTTTGCCGTGTGCTGTGCAATTGCAGTCAGACGTGTACGAGTCACATTTAAAAGATGATAAATGTAAGCAGGTCATCAAAAAAAAAATCGGACACTGTCAGAAAATCCGAATTGACCATCAAGATCTGCAATGTAAATACTCTGAAATGCTATAGGAGAAAAGCCTGTCAGTTGAGTTTGCTATTTTCTATTTAAATATTAACAAATATTTTGCAGTGTTTGCATGTTCATTGCATAGGATTCAATTTTAACTAATATAAAACTATTGCATACATAAA
Source organism: Danio tinwini (assembly GCA_903798205.1). NCBI lineage: Eukaryota > Metazoa > Chordata > Actinopteri > Cypriniformes > Danionidae > Danio > Danio tinwini. The sequence goes on along the minus strand of CAIGQZ010032287.1, from coordinate 10,580,305 downwards.
ATTATGGGAATAATTATGGAAATTGTTTACATAAAAATGGAAGTAAATTCATTACAAGTTAATTAAAAAGCACCTAAATTGTTTAGCATTTTGTGATTGTTTTTTTAAAATAAAAATCTATTTTCCATTCATATATTAGCAAAATATTTGAATTCTAAGATTATTCCATTGATATTCATCATTAAGGATTTTTTTAAAATAGTGTAAAAATATCATCTCGTTCTCGTGAACCCAATCTCGTGTCTCATGTCTCGTCTCGTGGAGTAGGCATCTCGTCACACCCCTAACACTAGTCATCTTTCACGTTTTTTCATGAACTAAAACAAAACTGTTAAATGTATTTATTTTTTAAATCACAGGTCATGCTTCATGTTTGTGATTCACTACAAACTAAGAGCATAGAATCCCCAAGAGGCGACACTCTGTTGCTGTTTGGGAAACAGCCACTAGATGCCGCTAGTGTCACGCGGCGGCCATTTTGGAATAAAATTCCAATAAAACAGTAGCACTGATAACTAACGTTAGACAGAATGAATTACAATATTACGTTAAATATGATTTAAAATATCATATATATATATAAATATGCTCAGCATAAATGAGTATACATTTTTTAGCTTTACTCAAATTAGAGTGATATAAAATGAGTACACCCCACAACAAAAACTACTTTATCTAGTTTGTACGGCCTCTATGATTTTTAAATGACAGAATTAAAAATCATAAATAAAAAATTATGAATTTATGTGTCAGAATTCAAGCATTTTGGACAAAGTGGCTTTTTACTATTATAACATAATACTGCAACAAAAAGTACAGTCAATCTGTTATCAACATATTTTTTTTAAAGTCATGTTAATTTAATTGAACTTGGCAGTATTAATATGTATTATGCCAGTGAGTAAACTATTCAATTAAAGTCATTTAAAGTAATTTCACCAGTTTCAAGAAAACAGATATGGTTAAAATATATTAAACAAGTCTGTAAAATTAACTATTAAAAGTCCTGATAATCACCAGGCTTTGATAGTAAGTTTTGTATTGGCGTCATTCAGGTTGTATTTCAGCTGTGATGCGCTTAAATAAATAAATAAAAAACAAAGCAGCTGCTTGCCATCGCGACAGCAGTAAGATCCAATGGACTTCCAATGGATTGCTTTCACTTCAAAGTGGCGGAATCGTGAGGATGTTGCTGGGCACTGCTGTTGCTATTGAGTGTCGCCTCTTGGTGATTCTGAGCTCTTTGCTACAAAGAACCAGTTCATGAGAGTCATTAATCAAATGATGATATTTTTGATTCACTAACGCCAGTTCTATCAGTTCACTAGAAACAGATCATTTGTGACATTAATTACATACACTGGTTACACTTCATATTTTTGATTCACTCAAAAAGAGTCAACAAGCAATACAGTAAAACTACACTACACTGTATTTTTGTAATAGTAAATCACTTTAAAATGAATAATAATAATAATAAATGGAAAAATACTAAGTGTTTTATTGTCTACAGAGCAAACCAGAGATGAATTAAAATCTAAAATTCAGTCTAAGCAAAAACATACGACAAAGAACTGCAATGAAAAGTAAAGTGCGCCAAAGTGACTTCTCTGTTCATTAAGCTCAAACTAGGTCAACTTCAAAGTTGGACTTTGCGTTTGTGGACGGATGTCTGGTAAACACACTTCCCGTCTGGCTGCATGTAATTGATCAGCATCTCACTTGTATTGACTTCAAAGTACACGAAGGATCCTGACGTCTGATTGACGGGGCTGGAGAACAATTGCCAAGCCGAGGGGAAGCTCTTCCTGTGGTCGGTGGACGAATCCTCCTCAACACCAGCTCCACTGATGACGAACGAACTCCCATCATCCTCTCTGATGAACTGATGACAGAGAAAACAACCCTATTTATAGTTTTGTTGTGTATTGTTCAAACTGACTACCCTTTCAGTATGTTCAGGGCTGTTTTTGCCCCATTGACTTCCATAATAACCACATTTTTTGATTGCAAAGACATGACACCAATAATTATGCATTCTTGATGAATGGTGTTTTTCCCTGTTGGGAAGAGGAAACATTTGTCATTTTTAGCATTAACCCTTTAGATAGGCCTGTGCAAAAAAAAGTTTCTGGCTTTTATATGGAGTAAAAGTGCAGACTATAATGTGTGTGTGAATAAATGCACTTACTATGTTTACTATGTCCTGAGAGCTGAGCTGCTTATTTAGATTTTCTCAGACATCAAGGTAAGTGCGCAACACACTATACTCCATATAATTCCAAAGTCAGAAACTAAAGCTGCGTTCCAAAAGGCACACTATACACTAAGTACTTATGCACTTACACACTTAACAGCATAGTATATGTATTTAGTGTCGTCCCAAATGAATGTTTTTTTTGCTAAGTGGAACTTCAAACCATTTCCCTGATGATGTTCGCTGGTTGCCAAATAAGCGAAATAAATGACCAAAGTATCAAATAAAACCTGCCATGAGTGTAAACCCATTCACCATCGGGAGGCGCTATAATCACTCTCATAAGAGAATACTGCTTTACGGAAGTCCTAAGAGGCCATGCATTAAAAAAAATTCTCTCTTGTTATGTCGTGATCTCAACAAAACTTGTTTTCTCGTGATCACGACATAACAAAAACCTATGTCGAGATCATAACTTATTTTTTGCTTTCATTTATTTATTTATGTATTAATTATTATTACTAATATCTGGCCAGAGAGTCTGTACCGACCCTGAGAACAGGGAGAGAATAGCCTAACTGCAAACTTTCATTTGTGCAACTGTAACCCCAACGGTCCTACACCACCCAACCCGCTCTGAGCTGGTATCGAACCGGCGACCTTCCGCATAGGAGTCAGTTGCTCTACCAAGGAGGCTAAAGACCATGGCCTGTCGCTAGAGCACCTTTAGAGGTCAGAGGAGTGAGGTTTACCTGC
>CAIGQZ010032287.1:10556865-10577342 GCA_903798205.1 Danio tinwini | reverse complement strand
CTGTCGCTAGAGCACCTTTAGAGGTCAGAGGAGTGAGGTTTACCTGCAGAGCACTTCACTAGCTTGCCTCCGTTACACAACACATTAAAGTCGTTCAGAAAAGCCATAATATGAGAGCAAACGCTCATGCTTATAATTAATGTACATGTATGATTATATTCACGTATATGATTATATACCATTATTTACAATAATAATCCCTCAACTGTTACCAATTTAAAGCAACTCTATATGGCGCAAAATAAGTTGCTGCATGCATGAATTAAGATATGAAGAATGATAAAGATCCTGCTCTGGCTTTGATCCTTTCCGCAAATTATTAACAACTTAAAAAATGTGCCATATAGAGTTGCTTTAAAATGGTAACAGTTGAGGGAATATTATTGTAAATAATGATATATAGTCATATACATGAATATAATCATGAATGTACATTCATCAAGAGCACGAGCGTTTGCTCTCATATTATGGCTGACTGTTTTGAACGCCTTTTATTGTGTTGCACGAATGAGCGTCTGCAGTTATTCTCTCCCAGTTCGCAGACCATAGATATATACACTAGATATCGCATACGGACCCTGAGCATGCGTCAATAGCGCCACCACATTTGTACAGGGCTCCCAGCACTAGTCAAGACCGTGTGCCAACGTGAAGATGCTGGACTTTAGCACTGTGTACGGGTGTAGTAATGAGCAAACAAAGAAAACAAAGCACAAAGGCAGAACATTTCATAGGTAAGATTTCGTTTTTTACGTTTTTATGTTATGAATTTTTGTGCTCAACAAGTAACGTTATTGATGATAATACAGACACTTACTGCATTCACCATAAGGCAAGTAACACCAATTTGCACTAAATACTGGGCTTATGCTAGTTTTGTTAAATAAAATAAGCAAACAATGCAAAAGAAATATGACAACGAGATGCTGCGGTGCCAGAAACTTGTATTATTTTCAGCTAAGTGAACGAGTCGTTCATAACGGGGATTCATTCACAAACGAATCGCTTCCTCCGTCAGAATGAGAAGAGAAAGCAGGAGAGGGGGTGTGTTTCAGGACACAGATTAGATCAAATCTAACAGGAGGGAGGATAATACATTTCCATGCACACAAACACACACTCTTTGTCAGCAATGCCCATGCGGTCACTGATCCATTAATGTAGAAAAGTGATGTAGGCCTAAAATTATAATTTTCGTTATAAAAAAAAATGTATACTGTCCACCGGGAAAACTCCCGACCATAGATATATTTGTATATGTGTATATCTCTGGCTCTGGATGGCCACAGTCCTCCACTGCAGCTTGGTCCCGCATTCATTTCAAAGGAGCACTACCCTGTACTAAAATGGCAGCTCTGTTGACGCATTCCTTCCAATAGACAACAATAGGGAAGGTGACATCTAATGTAAATATCTATGGATGCAGACTCTGGCCAGACATTTGCCAGATATTAAAGGGCACCTATGGTGAAAAATCTACTTTTCAAGCTGTTTGGACAGACATATGTGCAGGTATAGTGTATAGAGCGTCATATTGGGCTGATATAAACACACTCAGTCCTTTTTGTTCAATTTAACAACATAAAAACGGTGGACCAATTGGAGCGGTTTTGAGATCGACCGCAACTTGACGTAGGAGTGCGGTCCCCCCGCCCACCAATATTGATTGACAGGTGGCCATTACCATCTCCTCAGTATGTTGTTTCACGTCCACCATTTTCAGCGTGTGAGTCAAAGCGACGTCACCAAAGAAACACCCTTGCTCTATTTTTAGATGTAAGGCTCATTGGGTTCAACATTCACCACGTTAGCGCTCTCCTCCACGCCATTGTTTGTAAGTTTTGGTGGGTTTGCATACATGTGTACTTTTTATTGTGTCTTCCTTAAACTTCAGCGGTTTGCATTTCCCGCGGTCACAGAAGCTCCCTGTCATCTTAACTAGGTGCAGCTGGAAAGTGCGAGTGCGCTGCCTCACATGCTTGTCCCTCCACTAGAAATAACGAACTAACGACGCGCAGCCCCATGCATTTCGCGTTGTCGCGAGTGAAAGTGACGACCGTGGGGTTTGCTCACTATTCTGCCGCCTAGGTCGCCTCTATGGATGCGCTGGCCCTGCTCAGGACACTGTTCATATTTCTGCCGCGCCACAGAGCGTTATCTGAATAGTTTCATTTTAAATAACATGCGAATGTGCGCATCTGGTGTGCCGCGTCATGGCTCTGAGCGGCGCGTCCGGTGCATCAAGCAGGTCAACCAGAAGTGCCGCTCGGCGCCACGCAGCGGTATGCTTTTTTGAATTCTAAACATAAGTTTCTAACAGGTGACACACCGACGCTGCAAGTGTGCGATACTTTCAACTGTCATGTGCGCGCCGTGTCGCGGTGCATCCGGTGTGTGATGCCCTTCAGTCAAAGTTAATTCAGTGTGCTTTATTAGTCTCGGTGTAGGCTACAAGCTCGGAGCTTTGAACTAGTACACAGTTGGCTGTAAAACTATACAAAGACACAAATGATTTGTACTCTCTGCTTGGTCTGTGTCTGAGTCGTACAAGTACAGCTGGTTGTACCTGGTTGGTACGCTCATGTTGCTTCTCTCTTGTCTGCCTGTCTATTACACAAAGCGGGGGAGCTCTAGGCTCCGCCCCCTTGTTAAGTTGGGCGGGAAGTCGTAACTAATTTTCATGTGAAGCAACACGCCCCTAAAACAGCAAACTGTGTACACACCCCCAAAATGGCACTTTTTAACACATCATAATAAAAAAATCTGAATTGTGATTTGAACTGAACCTAAACTGGCACACTCAGAAGAACCATAATATTAATATTACATCTTAAAAAAGGGATAAAATAGGTGCCCTTTAATACTACTACTACTATTACTACTACTACTACTACTAATAATAATAATAATAAATACATAAATAAATAAAAGCAAAAAAAAAAGTTGTGATCACGCCATAAGTTTTTGTAATGTCAAGATCACGAGATAATTAAGTCGTTATCACGACAAAACAAAAGAAAAAATTATTTTAATGCATGGCCTCTTAGGACTTCCCTACTGCTTTCACAATCCAAAATAAATAAAGTTATCCAACATCAGTGCACGATAGCTCCTCCCCTTCCACTACATGAGCAAAGCAGCAGCTACTGAGTGCATGAAGTGTCCATCATTGCACACTTAATTTTACTGGTTGAATGAGTGCATCATCCGGGTAAATTAAAGTGCACTTATTATTTTAAGAGTTTTCAGTGTGAACGCACTACTTACACTATTTATACTACAAAATGCTGTTGAATATTGCGTAAGTATGCAATTTTGAACGCACCTTAAGCTGTTTTTGCACTGCAACAGATAATCAACAGCAAAAATTACTAATTTTAACTCGTCCCAACAGAGGAAATCAGCAAAAATCAAGATTGCATGATTATATGGTGTAATGGCTTTGCAACAAAAAAAAAAGTCCTTATAAAATGGAAGTCAAAGGGGCAAATACAGCCCCGAACATAATGAAAGGATAGTCAATTTGAGTGTATTGAGTTTTCGAAAAATTTTGAAAGCATTTTCCCAAAATATTTTCACCAAAAATCATTCCATTTAGTGTAATGCAGAGAAAGCTGTGGCCAAATTAAGACTCAAAATCACTCCAGAGTGGCAAGGGTTAAGTGCAGCCTATGTTCAGTAGCATAAATAGTCACTGACAGAATCAAAATGCAACCAATTACTGTAGGTTGTGAGGTAATTACTCTTAAGTAGGGCCAGACGGAATCTGCGGACGTTTTTTGCTATTTCTGCTGAGAATTTTGGTAAAAATCTGTGGATTTCTGCGAAATTATTTTAGGAGTATCATAACTAAAACCTTAAAATGTGAAATAAAAAATAATGTCTTTTAAACTTTTATTTAATGTTTAAAATGCAAATCCAATTAGATTAACAGTAAATAGTTAACTGTAAGTAAATAAACAGAATTAATGATAAAAATGCTAAAAATCTGCGGAAAATCTGCAAAAAAACTGCCTACTCTTAAGTCTAGACAATTTTGATCATGATTAATCATAATGCTTTCCCAGTACTGGGTTGCGGCTGGAAGGGCATCCGCTGTGTAAAACATAAGCTGGAATAGTTGGCGGTTCATTCCACAGTGGCGACCCCTGATAAATAAGGGACTAAGCTGAAGGAAAATGAATGAATGAATGTTTTAATAAGTGTTGCACTAATGCTACAGACGCTACAGAACAGATAATTGGTGGTTCATTCTGCTGTGGCGACCCCTGATAAAGCAGGGGATTGAGAGTGTGAGTGAGTAAAAAAGATTGAAAGGGCCCTTTAAACGTTAATATTGACCTTTTTGTTTTAAACTTGACTATTTTGGGATTAAGCGGGTGACACAGTGGCTCAGTGGTTAGCACCGGCTGGGTCAGTTGGAATTTCTGTGTGGAGTTTGCATGTTCTCCCCGTGTTTGCATGGGTTTCCTCCAGGTCCAAAGACATGTGCAATAGGTGAATTCAATTAATGTGGCGGTAGTGTATGAGTGTGCGTGTGTGTGTGTGTGTGAATGAGTGTGTATGGGTGTCTCCCAGTGCTGGGTTGCGGCTGGAAGGGCATCCGCTGCATAAAACAAGCTGGATAAGTTGGCGGTTCATTTCGCTGTGGAGACCCCTGATGAATAAAAGGACTAAGCCGAAGGAAAATGAATGAATTTTGGGCTTAAGCACTGTGTTCTAAACAGACGTTATGTGGCAACCCACAATAAAAGATTCTCTTCCCATGTGAATCATCATTTTTACTAACCAGCTGTGGTAGTTTTGTTAGTTAACTTAACCCCAAGTAAATAAAGTTCACAAATGGATGGATTTTAAAGTCTGGGGTTGTTTTTTTGTCTGCTAACTGCTCATTATAGGTCATGGAAACTGGGAAAAGGCAGGGAATTTGACATTAGACTTAGAGAATGAATCCTGTAAATAACAAAGATATTTCTTTTTCTGATAAAACCCTGCTGTGTTTGAAAGTGTTTATTCTCAATGAGTTTCTTCTTTAAAAGGCACCTAGTTTACCCCTTTTTCCAGATTTAAGATAAGTCTTTTGTGTCTCCAGAATGTGTCTGTAAAGTTTCAGCTCAAAACACCCATCAGATTTTTTATTATACCTTTCAGAAGTTTCTATTTTATAGCTCTAACCATCAGGTAGCGTTTTTTGTGAACTGTGTCTTTAAGACTAGTCCTCCCCGCCCGCTGTTCCCATGTGCCTGAGTCTCCACTTTTGGCTGCCTCAGACAACAGACAGACATGAAGGAAGCAGATCTCACGTAACGTTTGTGAGAAATACTACAGTAAGACCTTTACCAATGAGTATTTGATGCATTTGTTAGGGAGCTGCAACGATGAGTCACACATAATGTCGTTATAAAGTTCACACACACACACACACACACACACACACACACACACACACAGACAGACAGCGCGCGTTTAGCTTTGCACTCTTTTTGCATGCCAAAGTGACAGGATACAGGTTAATATCCACTGCTGCAGGGACGTGCAGAGACCTCTTAAGGGGCAGGGGCTCAAGTGGAAAAAAGCACACTTATTATAAATAATAGTAATAGTTGTACTTTAATAAATAAAATATATTAAAGGAGATTTCACCCTAAATTCACCATATACTCACCCTAAAAAGGATAGTTATTCAAAACTGAAAAATCTGTCACCATTTACTCGTTGCAAACCTGTTTGACTTTTTTTTTTTTGATGGTGTTTGTTTTTCCTACTCTGTAAGTCAATGATTTCAAGTTTATAGCTTTCTTTAAAATATCTTTTTTAATCTTTAATTCGTTAGTGCTCAACAAAGTAAAGAAACAAAGATTTGAAACCACTTGAGGGTGAGTACATTAACATTTTTTGGGTGATATCCCTTTTCAATCTATTATTTTTGTTTGAGTATTTTTTTTGTTGAACAAAATAATAAAATATTTTGAAGAATGCAGAACACAGTGATAGCCACTGACTTTCTATAGCTAGCCTACTGTATATGTACATGTTTTATAGCTTCAATTAACAATTTATATATTCTGAATAAATGTCTACAAAAAATATTAGGGCAATATTTTTACTATCCAGCTGTCGCTTCTCTATTACATTAGCCTGTATGCCTATGATATTGCCCTGGCTAAACTTTAGCTAACTTATTACATGGTTGTTAATCAGGAGGATGTTAGCAAGACAAGATGGCCTATTTGTTTTTGAACTTATTTTTGATAAATAGCTGACGTTAAATTTGAGCCTCAGAGAGTCTTTTGTTAACCGTTACTCACCTCTACACAATATAGATGAATGACAGATGAATTTACATCGGCGGTTCTGTCGATCATATCATGCTGCCGTAACGGAGGTCAGCTAGTAATATATGCTTTACACACACTCCGTCTGCAGTGTGTGTATGGGCCAGACTGTAAAGCTATGGCCCAGATGCAGGAGTTGAAATAAGCGCTGATAAACGTTACTCCACTGTTAACACCTCACTTTACAGTAACAATGTCAATAAAGTCTTCGTTAGAGCATTCGTCTCGCATGTGTTTTTTCTTCCCAAATCGCCGGTTCGAGGCTCGCTTGTCTAAAACCAAGATATACTTTAACATGTTGTTTTTTTATTGTTTGACAGGGAAAGCTGTCCTTAACTAGAACACACATTAACTTATACATATAATAATATAATGTAAGTATTTTAAAAAAATAATTATTATCCCCAGGAAAAAGGGCACTTTCTCTCTAGGAGAAAAAAGGGCAGGGGCTCAAGCATCCAAAGCCCCCACCTCTGCACGTGCCTGCACTGCTGTATGGATATCTGTTATGTTAAAGGTGCTGTATGTAAGTTTTTGACTCTTCTAAAGCATCAAAATACCATAATATGTGTGCAGATATTTAAGAAACATCCCAAGTGAACATGTTTATATGAAAAGCAATCCTGAAGTCAGATATTCTGCTTTGAAAATGTTTTTTCCGTGCCGGAACGCTGTCTTTGTTTAGGTAAATTTAACCTACACAATGCCAGTTTAGTCAATTATATTTCAGCACTCCAGGTTGCCTTGTTGGAAAACAGCGTAATTTATTTATTCATTCAGAAAGACTCTGAAAGCATGCGTCCGTAAGCGAAATAGACAGTATCAGATGTCAAAATGAGACAGATTCAGTTCCACATGAGGTTATTAATTAGCAAATTATATAAATATTAAGAACATGAGCAGGTTACATTGTAACTGCGTGTCCTAACACACTTTGTGACGAGATACGCAGTGATGAGCAATTTGGCTGTTTGCACCAGACGAAACACGACAAAAATTTAAATACAGCCTTTCAGAAGCACAGAATAAGCACTCACTTAGGAAACGGTAATGTTTAGAATCTATTCAAACTCACATTGTTAGCATTTAGCACTGAATAAAGCACACAAGGTTTACCTGAGGTGATCACTGTCATAGGTTTCACATGTTGAGCTGTGAGAAATAGAAGCAGTTTCTATTATATCAATTCGAGGTGTTGGTTAGAACCAAAACTCCTTTTAATATGAAAATATTCCCTCTATCGCGTGTCGTTGCTTTTATTTAAAACAGAGTTTTAAATCACTTACTCCTGTACCCAATCTGGCAACCCGCGTTTGCGTTTATTTTGATCCAGGAGTGCAATACCTAGTTCAACCACTGGGTGTCAAACTTACATACTGCAACTTTAATGTACGAAATAAACCTGATTTAACGTCCATAAACTTGAAGCGTCTTCTTTTATAATTGTTCTGACACACGGTTGTGTTGATGAAGTAAATGGCTGTAATTCATTGACATGAACTGTTTTAAAACATTTTAAACTTGTAAAAGTCACTCTTGATCACATTTGATGATAATTGATGATCCTAGAAAACTGAACAGACCTTTTATTCCCGGTTGCTTTGCGCACGTCCTGTCTTGTTGATATGATTATAGACGTTACTACGGAGACATGTTAATACGCAGCTGTCAATCAATTCAGTGGGTGGGGAAACCGCACTCCTACGTCAAGTTGCGGTCGGTCTCAAAACCGATCCAATTGATCCACCGTTTTTATGTTGTTAAGTTGAAAAAAAAAAGCACTGCATGTGTTTATATCACCCCAATATGACGGTCTATACACTACACCCACACATATGTCTGTCCAAACAGCTTGAAAAGTAGATTTTTCACCATAGGTGCTCTTTAAATAATTTGACCAAAAGATTAAACATTAAAATGACTTAATATTGCAGATGAATTTGCCATTCAGGAAATTGCACTGACCTGCAGACTGTGATCATGACCAGACAGATATAAGGAGACGTTGTACTTCTTCAGGAGAGGCCTGAGTTTTGATATCAGACACTTGGTTGGACCGTGATGACCGATGGACCAGACTGGGTAGTGACCGACCACGATGACAAAATCTGCTCTGAGGATTAATAAGCAAAAGATAGATTTATTTGATGACTATCAGTTCTGTTTCCAGTTCTGCTGTGGAATGTTTTCCCTGCATTTCCTGCTGAACATGTGTTGTTTGTACATTAACCCTTGTGCACTGTTCAAATTTGCTACCCTTTCCTTATGTTCAGGACAAAAACATCCACTACATTAAACTGCTGTAAAAGCACAGTTTCCTCAAGCAGTTTGTGATGCATTTTGGAAACAGCAGATGAGTACCTGGACTAATGCGCCACCTGGCTTGAGAAACCCGTTTTCAAAGACTTACTTTTAGTCATTATTTGGGTAGCACACATATTCTGAATGCCTTCGGCAGAATTCAAATGAGCCATTTTAATCTAGATTAATTCCAAGATTACAGTGGACTTATGGACTAATGAAATGAGAGTGAGTCTTGATGGGCCAGATGTATGGGCCCGTGGCTGGATCGGTAAAGGGCACAGAGCTCCAGTCCAACTCAGACACCAGCAAGGTGGAGGTGGAGTACTGGTTTGGGCTGGTATCATCAAAGATGAGCTTGTGGGGCCTTTTCGGGTTGAGGATGGAGTCAAGCTCAACTCCCAGTCCTACTGCCAGTTTCTGGAAGACATCTTTTTCAAGCAGTGGTACAGAAAGAAGTCTGCATCCTTCAAGAAAAACATGATTTACATGCAGGACAATGCTCCATCACACGCATCCAAGTACTCCACAGCGTGGCTGGCAAGAAAGGGTCTAAAAGAAGAAAAACTAATGACATGGCCTCCTTGTTCACCTGATCTGAACCCCATAGAGAACCTGTGGTCCATCATCAAATGTGAGATTTACAAGTAGGGAAAACAGTATACCTCTCTGAACAGTGTCTGGGAGGCTGTGGTTGCTGCTGCACACAATGTTGATGGTGAACAGATCAAACACTGACAGAATCCATGGATGGCAGGCTTTTGAGTGTCCTTGCAAAGAAAGGTGACTATATTTGTCACTGATTTGTTTTTGTTTTGTTTTTGAATGTCAGAAATGTATATTTGTGAATGTTGAGATGTTATATTGGTTTCACTGGTGAAAATAAATAATTGAAATGGGTATATATATGTTTTTTGTTAAGTTGCATAATAATTATGCACAGTAATAGTCACCTGCACACACAGATATCCTCCTAAAATAGCTAAAACTAAAAACAAACTAAAAACTACTTCCAATAATATTCAGCTTTGATATTAATGAGTTTTTGGGGTTCATTGAGAACATGGTTGTTGTTCAATAATAAAATAAATCCTCAAAAATACAACTTGCCTAATAATTCTGCACTCCCTGTATTATGTCAAAACAAACTTTTATTTTGGATGCAATTAATCATCATATAAAACAATTCAGTTTAAGTATATATCTATATAGACATATACAAGCGTTATAATGTTTCTATAGACACAACCAACAACTTCAAGTACATTTTTAAAGATTTTATCAATTTTTCATTTGTTTGTGTCATTTGCAATGCTTCATGGGATTATAGATATTATACATAAACATTTGTCTATTTTTGCCAGATATTTATATACTTCTCTGCTTCAAATCAAAGTTTGTAATGTTGTGATTCTCTGAGTAGCCGGTTGGTTTTGTCCAAGGCATATAACACAATATGGAAGACTTCATATCCTTAAAAAGGGGAAAGCTTGGGTGGCACTAATACAGTCTAAAACTCACTTGGTATTTTGAAGTCTCTGCTCAATCCATGCCATTTGTTTGTTTGCAGCAGCCAAGTCCTCTGGCCCTACAGGATCGAGGCCGTCGTATGTATTCCCACACACAACCACAGTGTCGGTCATCAGGACGGTGAGGGACGTGTTGCTGTGAGGAACTTTGAAGTTCAGCTCATAGTAGAGGTCTGGGTAGATCCTGACAAACACTGTGGTCATTAACGCTCATGTTTACTTTGTGTTGTGGTGTTTTATCTCAGACTCACCATCTTTCAGATCGGCTGGAGTAGGCGATCTGTGCAGACACATTTCCACGATGATCATGATTTCCTGCTATCAGATACCACGGTATGGCCATCAGTGCAGGATGAGAGAACACTTGTTCATAGCTGAACTGAAGAATAGAGATCTCTGCATTGACATCATTTTAATTCATTCATTCATTTTCACATTCATTCATTCATTCATTTTCGGCTTACTCCCTTTTTTTAATTCAGGTTCACTAGAGTGGAATGAACCGCCAACTTATCCAGCATATGTTTTACACAGCGGATGCCCTTCCAGCTGCAAACCATCACTGGGAAACATCCATACACTACGGACAATTTAGCCTACCCAATTCCCCTACTGCATGTCTTTGGACTTGTGGGGGAAACTGGAGCACCGGGAGGAAATCCATGCAGACTCGGAGAGAACATGCAAACTCCACACAGAAACGCCAACTGACCCAGCCGAAGCTTGAAACAGCGACCTTCTAGCTGAGAGGCGATTGTGCTACCCACTGCGCCACCCTCATTTTAAAATATTACATGTTATAACAAATATTCTGGAGAAAAAAATCACTAGCATACTTTTCTCAAAATGTAAAGAAGACTTAAATGTCCAAAAATGAACAAAAAGCACTCAGGGGTAGCTCAAACATTTAGTCGGTGCTCTTTGGGTAAGGGATTCACCAGAAACAACAACAGAAATCAGTCCAAGCGTAACGGAGGTGACCTCTAAAGGTGCTCTGGCGACAGACGCTAGAGGCCATGGTCTTTAGCCTCCTTGTTAGAGCAACCGACTCCCATGCAGAAGGTCGCCGGTTCGATACCAGCTCGGAGCGGGTTGGGTGGCGTAGGACCGGTGGGGTTACATTGATGCTGTGACCCAGATGGGAGTGAGGTTTAGGGGGGTGAGTGTAACGGTGAACAGCTAGTAAGTGCTCAATCCGTAGTAATCCGTATCCTCAATCCGTAGCGAGTGGCGTAGGACCGGCGGGGTTACACAAGGCACTCGAAAAAATTTTAAAAGCCTTTATTTACATGGCTATATCGTATAAAAACCTAGGCGTTTCGGCAAAAAATGCCTTCATCAGGGTAACAATGATCAGGTAAGTCTAGAGTCTCTTTTAAGTACTACGGTCACATGACTCAATTAAATATTTAAAGAGATTAAAAGATATAAAACATTACAATGTATTATAATAACTTTTTCTTATATATATATATATATATATAAGTCGTAATTCATTTTCTTTTTGCAATAATTATCATTAATTTAGACATTTAAAGAACTATGGCCCAGTTTCACAAACCAGGCTTAGCTTAAGCCAAGACTAGACCTTAGTTAAATAAGGCGATTTAAGCCACATTTATAAAAATTAAATACATTACTGGTGTGCATCGGAGACAAAAAAGGACACTACCATATTTTAAGACATCTCACTCAAAGTTATTTTCAGTTGAGAGAGTTCAAACATGCAATTTAATCCAAAACTAGCCTTAAACCTTGTTTGTGAAACAAATCTTCTTCTCACAGCAAGAAGGTCGCTGGTTCGAGCCTCCGCTGGGTCAGTTGGTGTTTCTGTGTGAAGTTTGCATGTTCTCCCAGTGTTCGCATGGGTTTCCTCTGGGTGCTCCGGATTCCCCCACAGTCCAAAGACATGTGGTACAGGTGAATTGGGTATGCTAAAATTGACGTAGTGTATGAGTGTGTGTGTGTGTGTGAATGAGTATGGATGTTTCCCGGATGTTTCCCAGAGGTTTCCCAAACATATGCAGGATAAGTTTGCAGTTCATTCTGCTGTGGCGACTCCAGATTAATAAAGAGACTAAGCCGAAAAGAAAATGAATGAATTTATATACTGTAATTGATTCCTAAATGTCTTACTCTCAAATTTACATCATGTTCTTTATTTTTTTTTCTTTCTTTCTCTCTCTTGTATCTTTTTTCATTGACAATGTAATTCATACTCTGTATTGTTAAAAAATAAAAATAAAAAAACATCCCAGAGGCCAAAGCTTGTTTGCTTTCTCTTCTTCTGCCACTAGAGAGAGCTATTTATTTGTCTTTTTCTTTACTGCATTATCAGAGTGTAAACCTGTTTACTGATCTCAAATACCCTTCATACTGTCCGATTGTGTGCTCTTCAACCTCTCTGGACCCGTTTCATCATTCACTAAACACTGACGATAAACATCCAGTTAAAGGGCTAGTTAATCCCAAAATGAACATTTCCTCATCATTTTCTCTAAACTTTCTTTATTGATTTCTTCTGTTGAAAAACTAGATAATCTGATGTTGAAAACCAAACTAGTAAAAAAAATCATAATGTCAATAGCTGCTGCTTTCCAATAGTTTTTAGTTTAGCAGAAGAAAGAAACTCAAACAGGTTTGGAACAATTATATTTCCTTTATTTGGGGAGAACTATCCCTTTAACTTGAGAAAACACTGCATTCCTGATAACGTTACCAGATGCCTACGAGAACGGTGATCACCTTAAAGCGAGTGTCATCTACGTCTCTGACTCCATCATAGTAGAAATTATCCCCAAGACTGAGGACGAAGTCCAGACCAGAGCTCAGAGCAATCCGGGCCAGTTCAGTCGCCGTGTCGGCCTCATGTGGAGTGTAGAAGGGGTAAGAAGGACGACCACCCCAATCCCCAATCCCTACAAACCTCAGAGAAGCTGCTGGAGAGACAGAAAACATACACATTGTACTGCAAGCCCACGTCTGAAACGCTAGGTAACTGTTTTTATAAAAACAGAACTATAAAACGTGAGTGATGCTATAGAAAGCAATGATTTTAGGATCATTTTGTTTGCAAACAGTATTTTTTTAAAAGCCCACATGCACGATCCCTATGCCTAATTGTTGACTATGCAAAAGTTTCTTGCTAACATAATATTTTCAATTAAAAACGATTAAATTTGAGAAAAATTGTCGAGTAGTTTGCATTACTAAATGTTAACTATTTATCATTTGTGCCTCCGTAATCATGTCATCATCACGCGCTTATGGCAAGCCGTATTAACATTGAACCAAATATGGCAAGCCATTTAAAGTCTGCTTGAATTAGAAACCTGCTATTATAGACCATTTCAATGTGGTGATGCCATCATAACATCAATTATTAATATGCGGACATTTTCTAATTCTCTGAAGCTATGGAAATAAAAAAGTAAAACTAGAAATACTCTAGGAACATTGCTATTGTTTACATTTGAATTTCCGTGTAATGATGCATTTCCAACTGAAATGGAATGAACCCTTTTTACATTTCCGGGTTTCTCAGCAGCGGAAGTTGTCATATTTGGATAAACGTAGAGCGTAGTTGATGGGAGAGTACAATAAATATTTTTTTTTACAATCCTATCTGCTGAAATCATGAAAGAAAAACTCCACAATGGTGTTATCAAGACTTTCAGAAAAAGGAAAAATATTGTGTGAGACTGATAACGGCAGCCAGATTTACTGATAACGGCCATCATCAAATTTACTGTCCCGCCCCATAGATGCTGCATGTCAAACACCTCGCACAATCGATAATTTTTTTTTTTTTATTTTATGCAAAGATGATATACAGTGAGGGAAATAAGTATTTGATCACACTGTGATTTTTCAAAATCTCCTACTTAGAAATCATGGAGGGGTCTGGAATTTTCAGCATAATTGCAATTCCACTGTGAGAGACAGAATCTACAAATAAAAATCCAGAGATCACATTAAATGATTTTTTTACAATTTATTTGTAAATTACTTGAGTCAAGCATTTTAAATATTTAGTACAGAAGCCTTTGTTAACAATTACAAAGGTCAAAGGGTTCCTGTAGTTCTTCACCAGGTTTGCACACACTGAAGGAGGGATTTTGGCCCACTCCACCATACAGATCTTCTCTAGATCTGTCAGGTTTCGGAGCTGTCGCTGAGGAACATGGAGTTTCAGCTCCTTCCAAAGATTTTCTATTGGATAGGTCTAGAGACTGGCTAGACCACTCCAAAACCTTGATATGCTTCTTATGAAGCCACTCCTTGGTTTTCCTGGCTGTGTTCTTTGGGCCATTGTCATGTTAGAAGACCCAGCCACGACCCATCTTTAATGCTCTAACTGAGGGAAAGAAGTTTTTGCCCAATATCTCACAATACATGGCCACGTTCATCCTCTCCTTAATACAGTGCAGTCATTCTGTCCCCTGTGCAGAAAAACACCCCAGAGCATGATGCTTCCAGCCCCATGCTTCACTGTAGGTATGGTATTATTGGGATGATGCACATCATTCTTCTTCCTCCAAACATGGTGAATGAAGTTAAGACCAAAACGTTTTACTTTGGTCTCATCTGACCACAGGACTTACTCCCATGACTCCACTGGATCATCCAGATAGTCCCTGGCAAACTATAGACGGGTCTTGACATGGACTAACTTAAGCAGGGGAACCTTCCGTGCGATGCATGGTTTTAAAACATGACATCTTAGTGTATCACTGATAATAGCCTTGTAAACGGTGGTCCCAGCTCTCTTCACGGCATTGATCAGCTCCTCCCGTGTAGTTCTGGGCTGATTCTAGACCATTCTTGGCATCATTAATACCCCACGAGGAGAGATCTTCCGTGGGGCCCCAGTCCGAACGACATTGACAGTCATCATTAGCCTCTTCCATTTTCTAACAATTGCTCCAACAGTTGTTGTTTTTTTCACCAATCTGCTTAGGAATTGCCCCGTAGCAGTTTCAGCTTTATGAAGGTCTACAATTTTGTCTCTTGTGTCCTTTGACTGCTTATTGGTTTTGGCCATGTTGCTACTTAGATTTTTGACTGATTGTTGGGTGCACAGGTGTCTTTATGACAGCTAGTGACCTCAAACAAGTGCTACTAAATTAGAATCATGAGCAGAGTGTAGCTGGACTATTTTAAAGCAAAATAACAGGTCTTTGAGGGTCAGAAATTTGGCTGAAAAGCAAGTGATCAAATTCTTATTTCACACAGTAATTTACAAATAAATTGTTAAAAAATCATACAATGTGATTTCTGCATTTTTATTTGTAGATTCTGTCTCTCACAGTAGAATTGCACCTATACTGAAAATTCTAGACCCCTCCATGATTTTTAAGTAGGAGATCTTGAAAAATCACAGTGTGATCAAATACTTATTTCCCTCACTGTAATACCAGTGGCAGATTTAGGCATGGGCAATATAGGTGATCGCCCAGGGTGGCATATTGCTGGGGGTGGCACGGGGAGATGGTGCAAAAAATAAATAAAAAATACATGTCTTAGTACAAGTTTGAAATACGATTTACTTTATGCAAATATTAATTTAGAGTAATCGCAGAATAAAGACGTTAGGGGACATTCACATTTGCCGTCTTTTCCACGTGCAAGTTTGTTAAGCTACTCTATGTGCAACTGAAACAACACTGGTGAAACCACCTCACGCTGCTCCTGGTATGAATCCCGGTTGTTTACAGGAACACCAATAATATGCACCACTCACGCACTGTGAAACCGAAGTAGCAGAGAAGTCGGCACGCAGCGAGCAAGTCAACAAAGCTAAAGTTTATATATATATATTATATTATATATATATAAAAATAGGCTGTTATGCAAGTTTTTTTTTTTAAGTTATATATAATATGAGTTATATAAGTTATATACAGTAAATAATATGATGATGATCTTATTTTGGCTATGGGGTGGTTCGCCCAGGGTGCCATTTAAACTAGAACTGCCACTATAATACATATATAATACATACATAAATACATAAAGTATATATGTACATGCATTTAAAAAAATTAAATATTTAAAACTTTCAAGGATTTAAGATTATGATTACTGTTCAACGCATCATAAGTCTTGTGCAAAATAGTCCATCCATATTATGTAGAGGGCGAGGTTTTATTATTGAGCTACTCTCATCATTCACTTGCAGTAAATTAAGGGTGGCTAAGCTCCTTTTTAGATGCTAAATACTTGATACTTTTTAGAAACTAATATCTTTTTCATATAGCGATTGACTTTGTTAATTCGTATTAACTGAATATTAACACCCGTTAATTAGAAACTACCTAGTAATTAGACAATTATACTCATTCATCACTAGCATAAAAAACTATGTAAGAAATGCAATACATACTAGACAAAATTGCACTAACAGTAGTTGATATCTCAATGAAAGATCCTCATTGAGGTCAATGGATGTCTGTTAGTAGTAACAATAGCATTTATTAATAACATTTATTAATTGCTATATTAAAAAAAAGTTCTAGTATATAACATGTAATTCCTATAATGTAATAATTAATAAGTGGATATAATGAATGAGTCCTAGTATTTATTTACTACAGTTATTATTAAATAGTAATTAGCATCTAACAAATACATATCAGACAGTTAAATGAGTAGTACCTAATGAATACAGTATCTTTTAAAAAGATAATAGTACCCAAAGAATAAGCATTAGTAGCTAGTCAATAAGTATTTCCAATGCAAAAATACTATTAGCATAAAAGCACTAGTACGTTTAGATTAAATGTTAAAACAGCTTGCCATATCGCACTGTAAATTGCACTCTGCTTCTGTGAACTGCAAACCCCGCCTACTTCAATTTGATTGGCTCTCTCAATAATTTTGACATTGACTAGCATTATTTACTGCTGAGTCAAGTAAACCAGCCTAAAAAATGTAGTATAACTGTAGTTTTGGTGAAAATTGCCATCATAACATATTAACTTTTCATAATGGAGGGCAGCATAAGAGTGTAAACATTTTTAATATTGAAGTATTTTGTCATTTCCAATATCTGAGGGTCCACTTCAATGTACTTACAGCCATGGGGTATATTTTAAAAGCCACTTGATCACACAAAACATTCTTACAGAACTGGTTTGTTTGCATTGTCATCATGAGGTCGGGTAAGTTTACACTTCCTAGCATCGTAAAGATAGTCATTTAGAGAAAATACTGGAGAAATACCTTGGTGGTTCGTCTGAGTTGTTATGCTGAAGGTCTGAAGGCAGGAGATAAGGAGGAAGGCCAGCTTCTTCGCCATATCATGCTTTAGATCCTGAAAACTCTCTTGGTGTGTGAAAGTAAAAAGTTACACAGACAACGACGCAAACAGCCTATCAACTCGCTACTTTACACCTTCAGGGGAAGAAGTTGTGGTTTATGACAAGCTTCCTGTACTGAGGTGAAAATGAAAGACTGAAGCACATGATGCGGTGGCCAATGATCAGCAGTTTAAAGTGTAAACAAATGAACGGCACTGTCAGCTTGATGTAAAAATAAAAAAAAAACTGCTAATGATTCTTGCTTTTTATAAGAATACTTTAGATTTTTTAGTAATTAATTGTAATTATAATAGTATTTATTTGAAATGATCCTGATTAAGAATTTACAATATTTATACACTACAAATGCTGGGTTGATCATGCCAAATTTGGACAATTTTTAAAGTCGTCTTACAAAACAAGTAATAATAATACATTTCTTGAATGTTTTGCTGTACAAAATGCTAAAGATTCTTGCTTTTTATTTGTAATCATAAAAGTAAATTATTAGATCCGTATAATATATACTATATACAGTTGAAGTCATAATTATTAGCCCCCCTTTAAATTGTTTTTCATATTTAAATATTTCCCAAATGATGTTTAACAGAGCCAGGACATTTCCACAGTCTGGTATTATTTTTTTCTTCTTGAGAAAGTCTTTTTTGTTTTATTTCAGCTAGAATAAAAGCAGTTTTTAATTTTTTTAAAAACATTTTAAGGTCAAAATTATTAGCCCCTTTAATCTATATATTTTTTCGATAGTCTACAGAACAAACCATCGTTATACAATAACTTGCCTAATTACCCTAACCTGCCTAGTTAACCTAATAAACCTAGTTAAGCCTTTAAATGTCACTTTAAGCTGTATAGAAGTGTGTTGAAAAATATCTAGTCAAATATTATTTACTGTCATCATGGCAAAGATAAAATAAATCAGTTATTAAAAATGAGTTAAAAATTTTAAAACTGCTTTTATTCTAGTCGAAATAAAACAAATTAGACTTTCTCCAGAAGAAAAAAAATTATCAGACATGGTGCGAAAATTTCTTTGCTCTGTTAAACATAATTTGAGAAATATTTTTAAAAAGACAAAAAAAAAAATTCAAAGGGGGGCTAATAATTCTGACTTCAACTGTATATCTTTTTTTTTTCGTTACGGAAAACTATTTTTGCACTTAATGCTGAGTTGATCATCCCAAATTTGGTCAAACGTGAAAATTAACGTGGGCTTACAAGACAAGTGGTTAATAATAATAATGATGATAATAAATGGGGTCAATTTCTTGATTTCTTTTTTCTTTTAAAAATGCTAAAGATTCTTGCTTTTTATAAGAATTTATAAGGATTTTAGTAATTAATTGTAATTATAATAGTAAATAAAAAAAAAATGCACTCTACCAATGAAAAGGGTTGTTTCATCCCAAATTCGAAAGTTAAAGTGAGCTTACAAAATAAGTGGTTAATAATGATAATAATAAACAAAATAATAAAAATTATTAATAATTATAATAAAATAAAAATGAATAATAAATTCATTTTTGACAAATCTACAACTCAAGCACAACCCAGTGACCCCTTTGAGGCTTAAGCTATATATTTGTTCTAGTTTTGATTATATACATCATGTTATATACAGTACAACATACAGAATTAGCCAATATATATAAAGAACTTAAAATAAAATGCAAAAAAACTAATAATAATTTTCTAATAATTTATTATTACTGTTACGATTACATATACTATAGCACAAAAAAAACATTATTACAACCTATTTTTATTATTATACTAATATTTTAAATAAACAATTAAATTATGCACCCTTTAAAAATCTTTATAATGTTAAAAATGCAAATATACCAACAACACATTTAATTACAAATAAAAAGTATATCACTGGAAAATTGCAAAAGCACAATTGTTGTATTTTATCACTGATAATTATTTTTAAATAAACAAAATTATCTTTTAATCAAGAACAAAATAATATAATAAAGACTACAGTCATAATGATGAATATACAGTACTCAAACTGCTTATAAGAGCTGAGCTGAATCGACACAATTTCATATGTTCACAACTTAATTGTTTTATGTTCAATCCACTTAAATTGGTAAAAACAATTAAGCTAACTTAATCGATTTGTGTTGGGACAACCTGAAGGAATTGTGTGGAACCCAGCATTTTTTTTATAGTGTATCACCTCACAAACTACTTTAAACTAGTACTCATTCTTTTAAATAAAGCACTACAATAACACAGCAATCGTGTGTGTGTGTGTGTGTGTGTGTGTACAGTATATGTGTATATAGACATATTACAGGTATATCATTCTCTTTCATTAGTGTTACCATGCCAACTAGAGTTAATCTTTAACAACAGCGTTATGTGAAGTTCTGTGTACTGATCCATTGGTGAGATACCGCCCCTTCATATCATATCAGGCTTCATAACAGTTTACATTGGAAGCAAACCAGCAGATCTCATACATCATTAACTTGCACTGAATCGCAAGTCATGAACAGCTGACACTGCAGAACTAATGCAGTCTAGCCAGTACTTTGAAAATAAACTATGGTACTAAATGGAGATATGTTAAAAGAGGACTACAGTGCAACAACAACAAAAATGTCACTTTTAAAGGAAACATACTGTAGTAATGCCTATGCAATAATAATGCATATAGTTAAACTCATTTGTAGGAAAGATATTAAATATGCTAAAATGAGTCTCATAATAATAATAATAATAATAATAATAATTAAAAATTCATACATTTTAGAAGCAAAAAATAAAAAAATATTTAAAAAGTAAAAAAAAACATAAATATAATAAATAATAATACATACATAAAAAAGGAAAATATTTACTTTTCTAATTTTCATTTAGAAAAAATACATTTTAGTAAACAGAAAAAAAAATCAAACATTCATACATTTTAGAAGGAAAAAAGTAAAACAACTAAAAAAGTGAAAAAAAAATATAATAAATAATATAATAATAATAAT
>CAIGQZ010032287.1:10521714-10551865 GCA_903798205.1 Danio tinwini | reverse complement strand
TATATATATATATATATATATATATATAGGAATTCATTTGATTTTGATCAACCTATTTTGATCATATCTATGCAATAATGATCATAAAGTAAAACTAATTTGAAGCAAAGATATTAACATTGCAAAAATTAGTAATTATTTTTAGTAAAATAATAATTATAATAAAATAATAATAATTAAGCCTTCAAACATTTTAGAAGGAAACAAGTTAAACAATAATATTTAAAGTGAAAAATATAAATGACTATTATAATAAATATTAATAAATATTAATTTTAAATACTAATTTTAATTTAACCAAACTCATTTTGAATTTCATTGTGATCAACCTATTTTGATCACATCTATGCAATAATTCCAATAGTAAAATTAATTTGTAGAAAATATTAAAAATGCAAAAATTTGTTTCATTTTTAGTAAAAAATAAATAAATAAAATTAAACATCCATACATTTTAAAAGCAAAAATGTAAATAATAATAATAATAAAAAAAATATATATAATAAAAAATATAATACTAATAAATATATACATATATAATATTTTTTTTACCAAAGTTATTTTATTTTGATCAACCTGTTTTGATCATAACTATGCAATAATAATGACCATAGTAAAACTCATTTGTAGGAAATATATTAAAAATGCTAGAGTCTCGTTTTTAGTAAAATAATAATAATAATACAATAATAATAATAAATAAACTTTTAAAACATTTTAGAAGGAAACAAGTAAAACAATAAAAATTAAAATTTTAAAATATAAATAAATATTATAATAAACATTAACAAATATTAATTTTAAATAATACTAATTATATTTTAGGCGACGCAGTGGCGCAGTAGGTAGTGCTGTCGCCTCACAGCAAGAAGGTCGCTGGTTCGAGCCTCGACTGGGTCAGTTGGCATTTCTGTGTGGAGTTTGCATGTTCTTCCTGCATTCGTGTGGGTTTCCTCCGGGTGCTCCGGTTTCCCCCACAGTCCAAAGACATGCTGTACAGGTAAATTGGGTAGGCTAAATTGTCCGTAGTGTATGAGTGTGAATGAGTGTGCATGGATGTTTCCCAGAAATGGGTTGCGGCTGGAAGGGCATCAGCTGCATAAACAAATGCTGGATAAGTTGGCGGTTCATTCAGCTGTGGCGACCCCAGATTAATAAAGGGACTAACACGAAAATAAAATGAATGAATGAATGAATAATTATATTTTATCTGATTTCATTTTGATCAACCTATTTTGATCACATCTATCTAATAATAATTCCAATAGTTAAAATGAATTAGTAGCAAAGATATTAAAAATGCAAAAATTTGTAAATACATTTTTATTAAAAAAAAAAATTATATTATTTATGAAATTTAAACATTCATACATTTTAGAAGTAAAAAAATTAAATAATAATTAAAAAAGTAAAAAACTAATAAATATAATAAATAATAATTAATATAATAAATAATAATAATAATAAATTGATATATTTTTTACTG
Source organism: Danio tinwini (assembly GCA_903798205.1). NCBI lineage: Eukaryota > Metazoa > Chordata > Actinopteri > Cypriniformes > Danionidae > Danio > Danio tinwini. The sequence goes on along the minus strand of CAIGQZ010032287.1, from coordinate 10,550,379 downwards.
AACTCTTTTATTGATTACACCTATGCAACAGTAATGTCCATGGTAAAACTCATTTGTAGAAAATTCTAAAATGAGTCTCATTTTTAGTCAAAAAATAAATAAATAAATAATACTAAAAAATAATAATGTTTAAACATTACATTTAAGAAGCAAATAAAAAAGTGAACAACATAAATAAATAATAATAATAATAATAAATAATAATAAATATAATAATAAATAAATATATATTATAATTTGTCTTGACTAGACTCATTGGACTAATTGTAACTCACTTAGATCTTTAAGTAAATTTGTAACATATACCTACCTGTAAACAAACTGCTGAAGAAAATCATTGTTTTATAGGCTAAACCTGCAATGAAATAACACTGCAAGACATCTATGTAGGAGTTTGTGTTTTACCACCTTTGACCGAAAACAGGTGACTGGACACACTTTACAATAGATCATCCTGCAGAGGGTGAAAGGTCAAAGGAGCGTCTAATCTAAATGACCTTTCACTCACATTCAAAGTGTGTTAAAGTTCAACTTACACCCTGAAGTAGCTCATAACGTGCAATAAACCACACACACTGCACATCAACACGATCTACAACCGTTTCTCCATGATAAAAAAAACACCACTAGCAGACTTCATAGTACCAATATCTCCTTTTTTTAATGAAAACGTACAGCAAAGTGGTTTGTTTGCTTCATGTGTGAAATGCTACGACAATGACGTTTCTGACATTCACATCGAAAATTCTGGAGTAAACAAGTGCATAGGCGACTTATCATCAAATACAGATGGAGTCTTTCAGCTTTTCATATCTCCATCCATGCTAAAGTGCACTAAAATAAGCAACTCGCACACGTTCAAACCGCCCAACGATGCTGCAATGAGCGCTAAGGCCACTTAGTAGCTTAAAAAGATCATGATGTAAGGTTTAGCTGATGAAAAAAAGGCAATAATAATTCATTATCACGTAGTTCAGTCTGGTGGTGTTGGTTTGCGTGAGCCTATACGGACAAAATTTTATTTATTAAACAATTTAGTGCACTGACAAGACACGGTAATACGCTGTTTCGGCGCACTTAACGGACGTCCTATAAATTGGACTGCATAAATTACAAAATTATATACAATCAGAGAGGACAAAAGTAGCGTTAATAAATTTCTAAACACGACTTCATCCCCAAAACAAAGGTTACAGATGATTAAAAACAAACTCCTAGATTAAGTTGGCAAGCGACTCTTTAGAAAGTGAATGGTTAGGGCACCTAACTAGGGCCTCTGATAGTGCTGTCGCTCCTCTTTAAGAGCCAAACTCCACAGTTTCAGGTGTGATGGGTTTGAATTCGTAGTTTCCTCTGCCGTCCATATGGAGGTAGTACTGGAAAGAAGAATGGACAGTTTGTGTTTATGTTTCTTTTTAGGTATTAATGTAGTGTGCAAGTAAGAAATAATTGATGAAGAGTCGTTGAATTATTAGAATATACATGCATAGCAAAGGTGATGATGTAGCCATGAAATGAAGAGGGTCTTCATTACTTCCTAATAATTCAACAGACCGGTGTCAGTTGTTTGACTAGAGTCAATTATTCCACTTAAAGGTTCCGTGAAATTAAAATAAAGTTTGCATCTGTATGTCAGTTTTAAGGATATCTATAAGCTAGTGTGCTCCAAAACAGTGGCAAAATTCACGTTTAGAAAATATAAAACTGATATAAACATGTAAAGCTTGTAGTTTGTCACTTTAATGATCAATAGTTTTATTCAAGTCACCTCATACTTCAGTTTCTCATCAAATCTTGACCAATCAAAGGCTCTCTAGTGTCTGACATGCCCCGCCCCCTTCAAGACGCTTCTCATTTGCTTTTCATTTGATGCGCTTGAGCTCGAACACTCTCACTGGCAGAGCGGTGACAACAACGAAATGCTATTGGCTGCTTTTTAAAAGGGCAGGAGCTACTTTATGTCCCGCCCTCTCTTCATGTTTCAGTTGAGATTACGTCAAACATCCAATAAAAAAATGCACATTATAAAGCACTTCACAGGAACTTTAAAGGCCCTGTTGAAGTGTTGTATGATGTAAGGGCGTGTGTCCACCGAAGTGCTGTGTCTTTTAAAAAATGGTAGCGTAGTAATGTGTTACTGTCGCTGAGCGTTTATCTGAATATAAGTGCACAGCTTAGGGGTCCTTCACACAGAACACGTCATTGCATCTTGCAAATGTTTTGTTAAAAAGCACCTCCTCCGTGTTGGATTGGATCCAATGTCAGCAATAGAGAGCGATTTGATTGGCTTTTTTTAATTACAGTTCCGAGAACAAATCAGAACTGGGACCATTGAGGTTATCAGCGATAGAGCGTGATCTGATTAGCTGTTTAGCTACAATTCAGATAGCAAATCAGAATCAGCGATGTTGGGGTTGTTGGCGATAGACAGCACTCTGATTGGCTGTTCAGCTATGGTTCACATGACAAATCAGAACTGGAATTATTGGGGCCATCAATGATTGAATGTGCTCTGATTGGCTGTTTAGCTACAATTCAGATAGCAAAATCAGAACCAGCGCCATTAGGGCCATCAGCGATAGAGAGTAATCTGATTGGCTGTTTAGCTACAATTCAGATAATTTAGAACTGGCTCAGTTGGGGCAGTCAGGGATAGCAAGAGCTCTGACTGGGTGTTCAGCTAATGTTTAGATAGCAAATCAGAACCGGCCCCATCGGCAAGAGAGAGCACTCTGACTGGCTGTTCAGCTACATTTCAGATAACAGATCTGAACCAGCGCCATTGGGGCCATCAGCAATAGAGAGTGCTCTGATTGGCTGTTTATCTACAATTCAAATAACAAATCCACACCAGCGCCATTGGGGTCGCTGACAATAGAGAGTGCTCTGATTGGCTGTTCAGCACATTTTTAGATAGAAAATCAGAACTGGCACCATTGGGGCCTTTAGATATGGACAGCAATCTGATTGGCTGTTCAGCTAATGTTTAGATAACAAATTAGAAACAGCCCCATTGGGGCTATTGACAAAAGAGAGTGCTCTGATTAGCTGTTTAGCTAATGTTTAGATAGTAAATCAGAACTGATGCCAATGCGATAAAGAGTGATCTGATTGGCGGTTTAGCTACAATTCAGATAGCAAATCAGAACCAGTGCCATTGCCATTGAGGCCGTCGATGATAGAGAGCAATCTGATTGGTCACTCAGCTACAATTCAGATAGCAAATCAGAACCAGTGCCATTGGGGCCGTCAATGACAGAAAGTGATCTGATTGGCTGTTCAGCTAATGATTAGATAGCAAATCAGAACTGGCAGCCATGGGACCTTCGATAATAGGTAACACTATGATTGGCTGTTGAGCTATGGTTCAGATGACAAATCAGTGATATAATGCACTCTGATTGGCTGTTCAGCTACAATTCAGATAGCAAATCAGAACCAGTGCCATTGCCATTGGGGCCGTCGATGATAGAGAGCGATCTGATTGGCTGTTCAGCTACAATTCAGATAGCAAATCAGAACCAGTGCCATTGGGTCCATCAATGACAAAAAGTGATTTGATTGGCTGTTTAGCTAATGTTTAGATAGCAAATCAGAACTGGCACCGTTAGGACCTTCGATGATAGGTAGCACTATGATTGGCTGTTGAGCTATGGATCAGATGACAAATCAGTGATATAACGCACTCTGATTGGCTGTTTAGCTACAATTCAAATAGCAAATAAGAACAGGAGCCATCAGCAATAGATGGCGATCTGATTGGCTGTTCAACTACGGTTCAGATAAAAAAATCAGAACTGGTGCCTGTGGGTCATCTGTGATAGAGAAAGCTCTGATTGGCTGTTCGGCTGATGTTAAGATAGCAAATCAGAACTGACGCCATTGGAGCACTCTAAGTGGCTGTTCAGCTACAGTTCAGATAGCAAATCAGAACCAGTGCCATTGGGGCTTTTAGCAACAGAGAGCGCTTTGATTGGCTGTTCAGTTACAGTAACAAATCAGGACACGAACAAAATAGAAAAGACAAAACTAATCAAACAAATCAAGTAGAGAAGGAATTTAAAAGGAGGGCTTTCATAATGTAAACACTATGTGACCAAATATATTCACAAAATGCTGCTTCAAAAGACTAACTACACTCTGACCAAATTCTTAAACATTATGAGATGTTGAGAACCACAATGGCCAAACAAGATTTTACATTTTTTTACTTTGTAAACAGGATTCATAAGAAAAGAGTTAATCCTATATATTACGCAATAATAAAACTTCATCTCATTAACAAAATCAGAAACATTTAAAAATCACACAATCTCTTGTGAATGTTGGTAAATGTTGACCTCACCTCATGATGCTTCCACAGGGACTTTCTGTGAGAGACTGTGAACAGAGTGATGCCAACCTGCACATCAAGAAGAATCAAGCACACATACAGCAGCGCTTCAGTAAAATGAACTAAAATATGATGAAGAAATCTCTTAAGGATGGCAAAATGTCATCATGTGTACCTTTCTGCAGTGACTGTAGATGTAATCCTCTACGTCTACGCTCACTGCGCTGGTACATTCATCCAGGATGGCAAACTGGGGCTTATGATAGAAGAGTCTGGCCATCTGTGAGAAAAAAAACACCATTTTAGAAATCCTAAATAACATCTATATTTATTTCTCTTTTCTTTCTTTCCTTGAAATTTAAATAGTGTGGAACATGAACATTAATTTCTGAATTTCTATCCGCCATTTTTTGGGGTATTTGGAGTCAGTCAGATTTTATTATTTTGATAGAAGTTAATAATTTCATACAACAAGGACATAAAATGTGATAAAAAAAATAAAAATCACACTGTCATATTGAACTACTTATAAAAAGAAAAGAAAAAAAGAAAAGAAAAGAAAAAACAGAGCATTTTCACAAAATTATGAAGCTGCACAACATTTTCAACATGGATAATAATAAGAAATTTTTCTTGAGCATCAAATTGGCATATTGGAATGATTACTAATAGATTATGCGACACTTAAGGCTAGAATATTGATGCCATCAAACAAAAGTTTTATTTGTGATGATGATGATGATGATGATACTGCGCCATATTTAGAAAGTGTATTTTAATATATTAAAAGGTTAGAAAGCATTAACACAAACCATTAAATGTATAATAAATACTTTACTATTGAAAAAAATTACTTACACTTCATTATTTAATTTATTAATATAATAAAATAATATACTTGACTTTTGTAACATCATGTAACAATCAAGAGAATTATAAACAATGAATTCTGAGAACAGAACCTCTAAAATGTTACTTTTTTAACATATGTTGATTCTGACATGTCATATTAACAAAAATTTGAAGCAGCACAACATTTTTTAACAGGGATAAAATATACAAAATATTTCTTGAGCATCAAATAGGTATATTAAAATGATTTCTCATATATTATGTGACAGTTAAGACCAGAATAATGATGCAGAAAATTCAGCTTTGCCTTTAAATAAAATTTAATTGTGATGATGACACTGCGCCATATTTAGAAAGTATATTTTATTGCAATTAAGGTTTGAAAGCATTTAATTTACAAAAAATATACATTCCCATTTAATACAATAATTAAATACATTTAATTAATCAATTAATTAAATAAAATAATAGACTTGTCTTCTGTAACATCATGTAACAACAAGAGAATTGTGTAAAACGAATTCAGAGAACAGAACCTCTAAAATGTAACTTTTTTTAGCAAATGTTGACTCATGTGAAATGTTGACATGTCAAGACTATTTATTTAAGAAAGTAAATTTTCACAAAAAATATGAAGCAGCACAACTGCTTTTAACAGGGATAATAATACAAATATTTTCTTGAGCATCAAATAGGCATATTAAAATGATTTTTCATAGATTATGTGACACTTAAGACTAGAATAATGATGCAGAAAATTCAACTTTGCCATCAAATAAAATGTTATAAAAATGCACCATATTTAGAGAGTGTATTTTAATGCATTTAAGGTTAGAAAGCATTAACATAAATCATAAAATATATAAAAATAGAGTACCATTTGAAAAAATAATTATTATTTATTTTAATTAATTTATTAAAATTTATTTTATTAATATTAATTTAATAAAATAATACAATTGCCAAACATCGTTTGACAACTAGAGAATTATTTGTTCATTCATTTTCCTTTGGCTTAGTCTCTCATTTATCAGAAGTCGCCAGAGCGGAATAAACTACCAACTATTGCAGGCAAATGTTTTATGCAGCGGATGCCCTTCCACACTGGGTAATGAGAATTATGTCAAATGAATTGCTACAATTTTACTTTGTGACAAACGCTGATTTCAAGACTTTAGACGCAGTAGTGTAACCGTGTAGAATGGATTCTGGTGAAAAAACAGGATGTTAACTATACGACAAAAGCAGCTTTTATCAGTGTTGTGCCTCTGATTCTGTTCATCCCATGAGATCCCTCTCTCCAGTTACTGAAAGTCAATTTACATTACTGTTTGTGGTTGAAAAAGTCTAAGTTTACCGCCATTCTCTGCTTCTCTCCTCCACTGAGCACATCCATCCAGTCCTGAACCGTATCCCATGAGCCCTCTCTGTCCAAAATGTGTCCTAACTGGACATTATCCAAATACTCCTTCAGGACCTGACATATAAAAAAAACAGATAGATGGATTTAAAAAATAAATAAATAAAACAGACTTCTTACAACAGGTTAGATATTTTAAAACAGTTTACAGCACCAGGTCAGAGATGCCTTTCTTCTTTTGGCTCTCATGGGTGTCTGGATAGATCACTTGATCCCTCAGGGAACCGAGAGTCATGTAAGGCCTCTGAAAACAGACAAAAAGGGAAGTTATTTGACTGTTGTGGACTATTCAGATGCTCTGCTGTGGGTTTTGTTTCACCTGAGGGACGTAGAAGAGCTTCCCTCTCTCTGGTTTCGTCAGATTCCCACCAAACAGTGGCCACAGCTACAGAGAGACCAAAAACCAACGTTTAGCAGAATAAATAGAGGAATTTACTCGCGGCAGAATCATAATGTTAGCATCATAGAAGCGCTCACCTCTCCAAGAACACGGAAAAGTGAACTTTTTCCACATCCATTCGGACCACACACCAAAACATTGGTTCCAGATTTCACCTATGAAATAAAGGTCATTTTAAAAATTCTATACAGCAAAAATCATAACTAAAGCTGGAATTATGAATAGAAATATATAAATACAATGCAGAATTTCTATAAATGCAAGAAATTAAAAATATATAATAAACTTAAATACTATAATAAAGTGCAAAATCGGGATTATATATATATATATATATATACAGTTGAAATCAGAATTATTAACCCTGATGAATTATTACCCCCTGTATATTTTATCCCCAATTTTGGTTTCTAATAACTGATTTTTTTATTTTTGTCATGATGACAGTAAATAATATTTTACTAGATATTTTTCAAGATACTAGTATTCAGCTTAAAGTGAGATTTTAAGACTTAACTAGGTTAACTAGGCAAGTTAGGGTAATTAGGCAATTATTGTATAACTGGTTTGTTCTGTAGACAGTCGAAACAAATATTGCTTAAGGGGGCTAATAATTCTGACCTTAAAATTAAAAAAAAATTAAAACTGATTTTATTTTAGCTGAAATAAAACAAATAAAGCTTTCTCCAAAAGAAAAAAATATTATCGGAAATACTTTAAAAAATCTTTGCTCTGTTAAACATCATTTGGGAAATATTTAAAAAAGAAAAAATTCAGTGAAAGGATAATAATTTTGACTTCAACTGTATTTAAAAAGTTTTAAAGAATTAACACTTTAAAACATAAAGATACAACACTGAAGTCACAATTGCAAAACCGTCAGTTCTAAAAGTCATACTGTGAAAAACAAAAACAGCATTACAAAAAACAGTCACAAGAACATTATGAGCCCAAAACTTATGAACTAAAACATCATAATTAAACCTGTGATTAACGAAAAGTAGTAAATGAAAGATATGAAGTCATGTTTGGAGAATCAAATTAGTAATGAGAAAAACAAAGTCTGCCAGCGCGGTGGCTCAGTGGTTAGCACTGTCGCCTCACAGCAGGAAGGTCGCTGGTTCGAGCCCTGGCTGGGCCATTTGCCATTTCTGTGTGGAGTTTGCATAATCTGTCACTCACTAAAGTAACCCTTTTTTCATTTCCTTTCTTTCTTTCTTCATTTTTTGATTTGAATTGTTTGTTGTCATGATTGGTTTTCTTTTAAAGGGCATCTATAATTAAAATCAACTTTTGTAAGCTGTTTGGACAAAACTGTCAGTTTGTCTGGTGTGTCCACAGTCATAATGGATTGATATAAACACAAGAAGTCTCTTTTTTAAAATTTCCTGACGTTAAAATAGGATCCAAATCCCAGTGATATTGAGGCCCACTGCAACGTGACGTAGGAGTGCGGTTTTCCCTGCCCACTGAATTGATTGACAGGTGCCATGTTTCTATAATAACATGTATACACATGTCCACAGAACATTTTATCGCAAATAAACTGAGATTAAAATATTTGTTTCAACTCTCTGGGATTTTTTAAAAAGTTTAAAACCTTTTTAAAACAGAGCATGTTTGTAATAAAGACTCTGAAATTAATTTGCATGGTGTATGTGTGTGTACTGTAAACGGCATTTGTGTGAGACTCATCATTTCAGAAAGGCTTGAATAAACTCCACCACAAATAAATTTAGTTGGTATTTTTGACTAATGAGCTGTGTTTCAGCTTCATCCGAGGCTGTCTCTGTCACTGACTGCTGTTTATCTGACATAACACAGAATGAAAAGCAGACACACATGGCAACGGTGTGCGGGGAGAAGCAGCTCATTTGCATTTAAAGCCACAGGCTACAAAAACAGCTACAATATACTCAAATTCTGGAGGCTATAATAAATAATCTGATGGGTATTTTGAGCTGAAACTTTACAAAAACATTCTGGAGACACCTAAGGCTTATCTTAGATCTTGTAAAAGAGATCAAATAGATGCCCCTTAAATGGAAAACAAAAATGTAAGTATGACTGTAATGTGTATTATACGGTCACACGTTTGTTACATCTCAATAAAAAGATAAAAACCTAATAAAAAAAATGAAACATAAAATCAGACATGATAGAAATCAAAGTTGAACGCACCTCAAAACACAGATCTCTGATCAGAACATCTCCATTAGGAGTAGCCAGAGGTGTGTGATCAAACCTGAGGAAACATCAAATATTAAAATTACTGTAACTGGTTCACCAAACCGAAATCCTGTAACTGAGAGAAGTCGCTCTTACTTGATGATATTGTCTACGTTGATGATTTTTCCACTTCCAGGAACCAGTGTGAGCTTTTCTGAAGCATCTGTTCATCAAAAATACAAGTAAATTATTAAAAAGATCAACTACATGGGATTATTTCAGATTTTAAGAGTCTCAGAAGTTCACCTTTCTCTGACTGAGACACCATGGTGCGTTCGTATTTCCCAGAGTTCAGCTCTTTCAGCACTCTCATGAGCTCAGTGATGCGAGCTGTGAAGCTGAATCCCAAAGAAAAACTTGTTTTATACCATTAAACTGTCTTATTTTAATTAAATGTCAAACAACCAGACAAGTTAATAACACATGCTGCTGCACAGTGAAGAGAAGTGTGAACTTTTACCCTGACAGACGTGTCATTTCTCTGCCTGCAAGCACGATTCTCCCCAACGCCTGCGACATCCGCAACAACATACGGCCACTCTGATAGTAGTCCTGTAGAACAATTCCATTTAATTCAAATTTATTTGTACAGCATTTTTTTTACAATAATTATTGTTTCAAAGCAGCTTTACAAAAGGTGCACATTAGTTACTAATAACTTTAGCTAGTAGCTAATAGCTTTTAACAGTTAAAGTCATTATATATAAACAGAGCTTTACATTAACCATCAACCCGCCAAATGCGGGTAGATTTTGGTTGTGGCGGAAACTAATTTGGTTGTAGACTTTGGCTAGCTGAAACTAATTTTTAAATGGCCAGTGCTGGCTCGTCATCACTACAGATTAGACTGTAAGTTTATGACCGCTTGTCAATATGCGTACAAATGTGATCTTAGAATCAGGCTCACTCACTGACGAGGGCTTTTAGTGTCACACTCGAGTGCTTAAAAGCTCCTGTGCCGTTTCCTCACTCGAAGCAACCGTGCTCGTGCACACACAGTCCTTCAAGGGCTCAAGATTCTTTGTAAGCAGCAGCAGTTGTCGCTTTCGCTTTAACCATTCTTTAAACAGATTATTAATTGGCCTAACATTAACTGTGTGCACGGCATCATCATTTCATTATCACGCACGGAATGTTTTTTTACCAGCTTTTTTTTTTGCTTGCTGTTATTTGTGTTAATATAGTTTAATAATCATCCTTTACAATAACATTGCTTTAATATGTTGCTGTATGCATAGTTAACTGGTGATCTGGGATCTTGAGCCAGAACCGACCACTGTGCATAGTTTTAGATCAGTGAGATTATATATTTTTTAAATGTCAAGTGTTTTGTTAAATAAAAAGTGTACGTATACAGCAGTATTTTGCTTGTTTGACACATTATTTAAAATCTGTGGCGAGGAAATAATTAGTTTGCTGTGGCCAGAGAAGAAAAAAAAGGTAAATCCTTATTGTGTTGAGCCCTGAAAAGTCCTGTGAAAGAAAACTAATAGAAATGCGACATTTTTTATGAAAGCTCAAGCTCATTGAGTAAGCTCATGAAAAAAAAACAGTTAAATGAATTAGGCGGCAAGTGGAAAAAACACATAATCTAAATGAAGTAATTTTAGCATGCCAAAGTCAAATTTATGCATATAAAATATATTTTCCCAACAACAAAATTTTGGCTAGAGAAAATGGCGAATGGCTAGTGACGGTGGAAAACTACTAGCCACCGTGGCTGGTGATCAAAAAAGTTAATGTCAAGCCCTGTACATAAACATAGTTAACCTGCAGTTATATAGCATTGATGTGATGTCTGTATACATGTGTTCAATGAAGTGTATTTTATCATGTATTTCAATGAAGTGCATTTGAAAACACAGCAAGATTGGATGTCAACTGTGAAAATGTGTATTTTAGTATTCATATTCAATCAAAGTCTGAACATTTGCTTCTCTGTTGACGTTATTTTTATTTAATGTTTAACGTAACCTCAACTGAAACATTAAGAAAAGGTGGGACATCATGTAGCTCCCCCCCATTTTAAAAAACAGCCAATAGCGTTTTGTTTTATTACCGCTCTACCAGTGAGAGTGGCTGAGCACTAGCGAAGCGTCTTGAAGGGGGCGGGGCCAGATACTAGAGAGCATTTGATTAGTCAAGATTTGATGAGAAACTGAAGTATGATTAAAAGTCCTGTAGGATGTGATAAAGACCACAACTCCCATGATTCTACACTCATTCACTGCATCATCCAACTGCACCCTTGTTTGTTGTGAATACGCGCCCTCTAGGGGTGAATATGTTTTACTATGCTTTTAATATCGAGTTTTGCTCAGAAATGTCACCCTACAGAATTTAAATACAATTGAAGGTCACTAACTAGTAATAAATGCAATGTTTTACCTCCAGCAGTTCAGCATGTGAGCTGTTCAGATGTCGAGGGTGAGACAAATTTAGGAAAGGACGACTGACGACTAGATACCCGACAACAGTAGCGAAATCTGAAAGAAGAGAGAACAATGTATTCATCTTTTAAAGCTAATGATTGTGCATATTTTATCTAGGCGAGATAAAAGAAATGTGCTCTTACACTTGGCGATAATGCTGTCCACCATACCCATGGAGAAACGGAAGAAAATGAAATTGTGCAGATGATCCACCTGCAAATAAATTTGGTTTACTTAACAATCTCACATCAACAGCAACCAACAAATAATAATTTTGGTATTGTACAGTCATCTTGTGATTTCAGAGCAGTATTACGGGTAATTGATTGACAAAATAATTGTTATTGTTCACTAATAATTCAATAATTAAGTGATATTTTTTAGTTGTGTGTGGGGGTTTTTTGCATAGTGAGTGACAAGCTTGACAACATCAGCTTGGACATCATTAAAACAACAATTACAATATCATTATAGACATTACATATTTATGCATGGTTAAATCTGTTTTTGCATATTAGCTTTTGAGTTCATACAATTTTTTCTGCTAAACGTAATAATATTATTTTGTTCATGCTGCCATTAAAATTCACTTACAGCCTATAAAACAAACTTGTGTTTTTTTAATACAAAATAATATAAATATTATCAGCAATATACACTCACCGGCCACTTTATTAGGGACACTTTACTAGTACCGGGTTGCACCCCCTTTTGCCTTCAGAACTGCCTTAATCCTACGTGGCATTGATGACACAATGCTTAATTGGAACTAATGGGCCCAACGTGTGCCAAGAATATCCCCCACAACATTAAACCACCACCACCAGCCTGAACCGTTGATACAAGGCATGATGGATCCATGCTTTCATGTTGTTGATGCCAAATTCTGACCCTACCATCCGAAAGTCGCAGCAGAAATCAAGACTCATCAGACCAGGCAACGTTTTTCCAATCTGCTATTGTTCAATTTTGGTGAGCCTGTGCAAATTGTAGCCTCAGCTTCCTGTTCTTAGCTGACAGGAGTGACACCCGGTGTGATCTTCTGTTGCTGCATCCCATCTGCCTCAAGGTTGGACGTGTTGTGTGTTCAGAGATGCTCCTCTGCATACCTTGGTTGTAACGAGTAGTTATTTAAGTTACTGTTGCCTTTCTATCAGCTCGAACAAGTCTGGCCATTCTCCTCTGACCTCTGGCATCAACAAGGCCTCTGCGCCCACAGAACTGCCGCTTACTGGATATTTTCTCTTTTTCAGACCATTCTCTGTAAACCCTAGAGATGGTTGTGCGTGAAAATCCCAGTAGATCAGCAGTTTCTGAAAAACTTAGACCAGCCTGTCTGGCACCAACATCACATTTCCTCCCTATTCTGATGCTCAGTTTAAACGGCAGCAGATTGTCTTGACCATGTCTACATGCTTAAACACATTGAGTTGCTGCTATGTGATTGGCGGATTAGAAAATTGTGTTAACAAGCAGATGGACAGGTATACCTAATAAAGTGGCCGGTATGTATTATCACGGCAAAAAATGCCACATAAAACAAAATAAAAATGCCCTACATATTCATATAAGGTAAAAAATATATACTGGCCCAACACAAATAAGCCAAACTATTAATTATTGCTCATTTTAAAGTGAAACATTAAAAGATTTAACATTTGAAAGTTTTTTGAATTTGACCAAAAACACCTAAACAAGTAAGGACATTACTACTACTATTATTATTATTAATAATAATAATAATGATTATTAAGCCGAAAAGAAAATGAATTAATGAATGAAAAATAATAAACTGCCTTCATAAACATAAAAAAATGACCTGGAAATCAATTCTGAGGGGTAAAAAGAAAAACTTTAAAGAAAGATTCAACGTTGACCCTGCTTTACACATGTAATGTCACATACTCACCAGTTTTTTAAAGGTTGAATGAATTGTCTGTTTCTCCCTGGTGTTTCCATTATAGAAGGCAATCTCTTCACTGAGAGAGAAACAGCAAATGTGCATTTCAATAAAAGTGGAAAAAATAAAGGATGTAAGAAAAAAAAAAACTGGTAACACTTAACAATAAGTTTTCATCAGTTAATGTAATAATTAACATGAACAAACAATGAACATTTATTGTTTTTATTATTGTTGCTTGGGTTTCCTCCGGTTTCCCCCACAGTCCAAAGACATGCGGTACAGGTAAATTGGGTAGGCTAAATTGTCTGTAGTGTGTGAGTGAGTGTGTATGAATGTTTCCCAGAGATGGGTTGCAGCTGGAAGGGCATCCACTGCGTAAAACAAATGCTGGATAAGTTGGCGGTTTATTCCGTTGTGGCGACCCCAGATTAATAAAGGGACTAAGCCGAAAAGAAAATGGATGAATGAATGAATGAATGAGTGTTAGTTCGTATTAACTCAAAGTGCATTAACTAATGTTAACAAGCACAAATTTGGATTTTTATAATGCATTATAAATTATTTATCAATGCTGTACAAGTATTGTTCAATCTTAGTTCATGTTGTTAGTAAATAAACACATTAACTAACGTTAACTAATGGAGCACTCTTGTAAAGTGTGACCAAAATGAAACTGCTAGAAAGGCACAAGTAGAAAATGTGACCTGTTTGTGATGAGACGAGAGTTGACGTATCTGTATTCTCCTTCATACTTCTGTTCGGTCACCGTCATCTTGCCGATCGGCCTGCGCAGGCGGGTCAGGAAGAGGCCCGAGATCAGCAGGTAGGCCATCATGGTCGCGGGACCCTGCGTAACGTGACCATCACATCATAAAAATGTCCAATAGCATTTATACGCTGAAGAATTTCAAATGGGTCTTCTTAAACTCACTTGAGCGCCAATTGCTGTTGTCAATTTGAATATGTACAAACCGATATCCAACAAGGGCTTGAAAGTGGAAAAGGAAAAATCAAACATTAGAACACAGTTCATGGGGGAAAATGACTAGTTTGGACAAATGTGTCGTACTTTGCTGAGGTTGGAGTACAGATCCACAACACTGTTACAGAACCTTTCCACATCCTGCGTCAGCAGCTGATCGGCATTAGCAATGCGGTTATCCAGGTTTCCCATTTTGTAGTACGTATATCCCCTGTAACGCAAATTTTTTTTAGATTATTACCATGATTTTACACTTTTTTCAGTCCTTCCTTTTCAGAGAATCAGTCCTAACTATATATATATATATATATAAATAGTCTATATAGTAGAGCCACTTTTGAGATTAGTTTTACTTATAAATTTTGTTTTATTCATTATATAAAACTCTTTTAGGAATCTCGCTAATACAAAAATATTTGATGTAAATTGTAACATATCAATTTTGATATTTTGGTTGCACATATTACTAACATGCAATCATATCGGTTTCTTAATAAAACATTCATTTTTCAAAAAACATATAACATATAACATAAACAAATAACAACACTGAAAAAGAGTCATATGCAATCTTTTAGTTTGATTAATGATAAATACTCAAACTCCTCCAGAGGACACCTTTTTAAACATTTGTTTTCTTTAAGAAAATGGCTTTCTTTAGAGTTTCTGTACAGAATATCTCAGTTGGAACAATGTCCCAGCATTGGGCCCTACTTTAGGTATTCGTCGTAGAGATGTTTGGTAAGCCTCACACGGAAGCACAGTTTTAGTTCATTCAGGCCCAACTTCAGGAAGTTGTTCACCAGGGCGATCTGAAAAAAATCAAGATGCAAACATTAAAAAGTGTGGATGATTTCGTACAATTCTTGAATGCTGCTCTCTTATTGATATTAAACAAATGCATTTACTGTAATAGTTCTGTCATACAAATGTCAGCAGGAAGCACATATTAGTTTGGTTATGTAAGAATTGACACATATTAATTGCCTTTTGATTCAATGCATCATGCAAAGAAAAGGAATAAGTGTAAATATTGCATCGCATAGCCAGGTCTATAAAGTCTAAAGTCTCAAATATACTTTATGATCATAAAATCGTAACAGTGTCACTTTAATCATTCCATTTGCCAATATGTTGCAGGTAAAATACAGAGCTTGTGCAAACATATCCATATGCCAGTTTTCTTGTACGTTTGATTTGTACATTTGATATTAATCTATATTTATTATAAATTTTTGGTTGTGTTGTTTGAACATCGAATTTAGATGTTTTTGAGTATTGACATGAATTCAAGGACTCTTGTTTATTATTAATGAATTTTATGAAGATTGTGAAACTTAGTAAAATGGAAATTCTGTTACTTTAAGTAATTATGTTTGCTTGTTTAATTTCTCTGACAAAAATGGAATAAAACTTACAACAAAAAAGATGGCCTGTTTGTTTTCTGGTGATTTTTTGTGTGTTTTTCATTACTGCCTGCATTGAATCTACTAATAACATAAACTACTTTCTAAGCTGAAAACGAAAATCTGTTCTCAGGGAAATGTTATTTAAATTATGATTATGGCAAATTGAATATTGATTTATTTTTTAAGTTTTAAATATGTGTGTAAATAATTTGACAATTTAGATTTTTGTTTTGTCTGGCATCCAGTCAAACATTGCCTTAATTTTTAAATGATAAATATCTCAGTTACAAAAAACACTAAGCAAAGCGAACAGTTTCTAGACGTCTGGCACAACCTTCGCGTGGTAGCCCTCACTGTGGTCATTGCCAACGCTGATTCACACCTCTCATACAGCCTGGTTTATACTTCTGCATCGTTGGCGTGACCCACAGCACATGCCTTGCGCGTTGCCATGCATTTCTACTTCTGTGTGCTGTTTGTGTTGCTCTGCAATAACACTTCCGAAATCTAGCTGGCAGTAGGTTTTTATGTTTCTCGGTGTAGAGTTTCTTCACTGGTGTTGTTTTTTCTGAACGCTACCTTAATGTAGAAGTAGCTCAAACTTGCTTATTTTAAGGCAGGAACTGGCAGATGTGCAACAACTTTAATCATAAGGTAAACACAAAACCACATTTTTTCATCGGGACCTCCTTCACGGGTCTCGACACTTGTAAACAGGTTCCAACTGATTCATGTGGCTCCCGCCCACACTTGTCAGCGATACCAAGCCAACCAATCACAGTGCTTGCGCTAAATGTTGTTGCAATGTGAAGTTATATTTTTTGAGAGGTGCGCGACGGCTATGTGTCCACATGCAGGCTGCGCCGGAACATACACGTACGCTTGACGCAAAAGTATAAATCAGCCTTAAGTTGGTTGCTGCAGTTCACTTTATGGCCACCGGTGTCGCTAGAAACTATTTTGCTGAATTCTACATAGAGCTCGATTTAAGGGATAGTTCACTCCAAAATTTAAATTCTGTCATCATTTACTCATCCTTAACTTGTTCCAGACCAATTTGAGTTTCTCTCTTCTGTTGAACACAAAGCAATATATGCTGAGGAATGCTGAAAAAAAACAGTCATCGACTTCCATAGTATTTTTTGTTCCTACAACAGATGTCAATGGCTGCTTTTTCCAACATTCTTTAGGATATCTTGTTTAGTGTTCAACAGAAGAAGGAAACTCAAGTTTAGAGGAACTTGAATGTGGGTAAGTGGTGATGAAATGTTATTTTTTGTGTGAACTATCCCTTTAAGTTTGCTCATGGGAAGCATTTCCAATATTTAACATATTAGTTCATATTTACAGAACTCCTCTGACTCTTAACAGTTACGACTGACTTTAATAGAAAACAGACACTTACAATTGGCATGGCCGTCATAAAGTTGAACAAGTACTTCTTGAAACCTTTAGTGGATCGACCAATGATTGCACTGCAAACCATAACAACATGCACACAAACACATGCAAACGTGGTTAGAGTTAATACAGAAGCAAAAAAACACATATCTTGCTGGCCTGTCCTTTATGTGCACAGAAATAAAAATTAATGTAAATAATCTCTGAGGTAGCAGGACATTCATGGTTACAATAACAAAGCACTAATGTAGATTTAAAGGGATAGTTCACCCAGAAATTCAAATTTGCTCATATATTATTTTTTTCCACCCTAAAGTGGTTCCAAACCTTTATGAGTTTCTTTCTTCTGATAAACACAAAAGTAGATATTTTGAAGAAAGGTAAAAACCGGTAACCATTTACTTCCATGGTATAATAAAAAAGCATTCTTCGAAATATCTTCTTTTATGTTCAACAGAATAAACAATAACCTCAAACAGGTTTGCAACAAGTGAAGTGTGAGTAAATCTTTGGGTGAACTGTCCCTTTTAACTGCAGATCTGAGAGGTGAGCATGTAGGAAAACACAACGGACAGGTTCAGTGATGTAAATTATGGGACACCACATCTGTAACAGTACATTAGTTTTCACAGCACATGAAGATACAGCTAATTACCCCAGGAATGACAGTCAGGTAGGAATAAAAGTGCCTCTTGAACAGTTTGATATCTCTGCTAATGATTCCACTGTCAAAGATTTAAAAATACAATCAAGTCACATTAAATCAATATTTAACTGGGCACTTGGTGTCTTTTAAAGGAACACAACACATTGTAATATGAAAATAGGCTCATTACACAAGTCATCTAGAGTTAAACAGTTGAGTTTTAGCACTTTTTAATCTATTCAGCCGATCTCCAGATCTGGCAAGAGCACTGTTAGCTTAGCTTAGCATAGATCACTGAATCAGATTAGACCATTTGCATCTAACAAAAAAAAAAATATATATATATATATATGAGTATGCGGTAGCGCAGTAGGTAGTGTAGTCACTTCACAGCAAGAAGGTTGCTGGTTCCAGCCTCGGCTGGGTCAGTTGGCATTTCTGTGTAGAGTTTGCATGTTCTCCCTGCGTTCGCGTGGGTTTTCCAAGACATGCGGTACAGGTGAATTGGGTAAGCTAAAATTGTCCATAGTTACGAGTGTGAATGAGTGTGTGAGGAAGTTTCCCAGTGATGGGTTGCAGCTGGAAGGGCATCCGCTGCATAAAACATATGCTGGATAAGATCATTTTAGCTTAGCTTAGCATAAATAATTGAATCAGATTAGACCATTAGCATCTAACTCAAAAAAAAATTTAATAAAAAATAAGAGTTAAGCTTTGAGGTAAAGCGAGAGAAAGCAAGACGCTAAAAGTTGAGTTTTTGCATGTTTGAATCCATTCAGCTGATCTCCGGATCTGGCGAGAGCACTTTCAACTTAGCTTAGCATAGATAATTGAATCAGATTAGACCATTAGCATCTCAAAAAAAAAAAATAAAGCTTTAAATCGGAAATTTATTAAAATTATAATTTTTTTTTTTAAGCAAGATGCTAACGGTCTAATCCGATTCAATGATATATGCTATGCTAAGCTAAGCTAAAAGTGCTTCCACCATCCCTGGCTAAATGGATTCAGTTAAACTCTAGATGACTTGTAAAATGAACCTATTTCCAAAAAAAGCAGAGTGTTCCTTTAAAAGTGTAATATTTCACATCACCAACAAACTCAATGTCTTGATCCATAATGTACCTTTCAATCATTGTGCCGTTCTGAATCATCCAGACATCACAGTATGTCCGAGTCACAAGCATCACTGCGATCAGGAACAGATACCATGTCTGTTGCATACAAAATAAAGTTTTAGAATGACTTTGTAATGCTATACCATTATAACTGAAGCTATACAATCTTTTCACCTCTCTGCTGAAGAATCTCGGCACCATAATTTTGACGATCCGTGAGATCCGGATGAAAAAGAGCTTGTCCACAGCGGCCCTTTCTTTCTTGCCATCTTTCTGCTGGGGTTAAAACACAAGAAATGATGAAAGCCAGTGGAAATGGAGGGAAAATGGTTGCAAATAATCAGATTTTCAAATAAAACATTAAGATTGCAGCTTTTTAAGTAGCAATAAACAATAAAAATATTAGTGAAAAGAGTCAAGCAGACAAACATTTTATAGACTATTTCTATTTAAGGGTATCCAATAAATATAAAATGGTTATATTTATAGTACAAATTATTAAATGATATATTAAGAAAGGTTGTCCCAATTTGGTGTCTTGTTAATACATTTACAATAGAAAAAACATTTACATTACATTTATACACATAGAAAGCATATTTAATTTAATTTTACAAATGTTATATGGAACATTAAAGTAAACAATTGCATTAAATATGTTTTTCTATGCGTATAAATGCATTTAAACAAAATGTAAATATAAATGTAATTTTGTATTTTTCATAAAAATTTTCAAAAATAAATAAAACAATAGGTGATAATACAAATGAAACTTTTATTATATTGCAAATGACTAAAATAATTAAAAACTATTGGTTTGAAGGACATTACATATACAAATTAGGGCTGCACAACATATCATTTCAGCATGGAAATCGCAATGTATGCATCTGCAATAGTCACATCGCATAGATATGCAATGTTGAGTTAGGATTATGTTTGAGCAAAAGTCACAGTTCAGAACACAATATTTGTGAAGTCACTGCAGAGTTTAACCACAACAGAGTGAATTTTTAGTTTGAAAGATTTTAAGGCCTGAGAGAGATTAAAGTATTCGGGCACAAGACCCTTTGCCAATTGAAAGTTTATTAAAGAATAATTTTATTGCATTATTTTTACAATAAAGACTTTGGTGTGTAATTTGAACATATATATATATATAGAACTTCTAAACTAAATATTCTGCACGATCTTATTCTACATCCCTAACCCAATATCTAAACTACCTTAATATCTATTAATAAGGAGCAAATTAGAAGTTAGTTTATTGAAGCAAAAGTTATAGTTAATGGTTTGCTAATAGTGAACGTTAAGTAAACGTTAAAGTAAAGCGTGACTATAAATTTTTTCCAAATAATGCTATTCAATAATTTAGTGAAAATTAAGATACAGTATATTGTATTATATCGAAAAATAAAATATCACATTGTCAGATTTTTCCAATATTGTGCTGCCCTAATACAAATTGACAATCTAAAAATGATTATTAATCAGTGTTCTGGGGTTGAAATGCGTTTCTTAAATAGAGATTTTTATAATATGCTAACATTGTTCTTGTGGACATGTCTTCAATAAAGCATGGTTTATTGCATGATTACAAGTTGTAGAGTTGTAATCAGTTCATTTAAAGATAAATGAATTTTTCTTACCTCACTGTTCAATTCATTTGCAGACCCCTTCTTCCTGTAAACAATAAAGCAACGCACAAAATATTAATAGTACACTGTAAAAAATCCCAGTGAAGCTGAATCAAAGTAACCTTATGAGTCTATTGAACTTATATCTGAAATTTATATATCTGAAATTTAATCTGACCTAAAATAGCTTGCGTAACTTATAAAATTAAGTTAGAACATGATTAACTTAGTTTAATAAGTTACAATGGCCTAAAATATATGCTTTCAGGACTAAATGGTCATATAACCTTATTACAATGTAGTAGTAGCAACCATAATCAAACAGCGGTTGAGAAACCTCCAATATGATGTTAGAAACACAAAACATTTCAGATTTTGCGCAATAAATATTTCCACAAAAAAAGTAAGCTTGAAACACTGAAATAAAGACAGTTCAAAGTGCACATTTAATCAATTTAGACTTGTTCAATCTCTTAAAAACTAGCTTAAAACGGTGGCAACAATTGTCCACCCAGTGCTAATGTTACTGTCCTTTATGAAAGAGTCCATTGTTGGACAGTGAGATTGCAATGTTCAATGAACTTCTTGAATTTTAACATTGTTTTCACCATAAAACTCACAACGCAGGAAGCATCTCAAAACCTAGTGAGTCGCCTTCATAGACAGCACGTATAGATCATAGCAGCTCATTAGGTATTGACACATTGGAATAAACACCAGTCAAAAAACTGAATTTGCTTTAGTTGAACCGGGGTCACTCTGACACTGAACTCCAGTCTTGAAATAGACACTTTACAGTGCGTCTGTTTTTTGCATACCTGTTCAGTGCTGCGGCTCTTCGTCTTTGCTTTAGGATGTATAGAACGAGTAGGACACCGCCAGCCACCGCGGAGTTCTTCGCTGTCAAGTACTTGCTGACGGCCGCCATGTTTCCTACTGACGGCCCGGAGAACGGCGGCGGTGTGTGTGTGTGTGTGTACGAACAGCACACACAATCCCGGAAAAGAGAGACAGAAAGGAAGATTCCGTCCCTCTACCGGCTACCGTACTCGTGACATCATCATCGCGCCATCATCATGGACCCGCTCTGAGTTTATTAACCCTTTAGAAAACGACCCATACACACTTTAAAGGGATAGTTCACCCAAAAATTACTCAAATTCTGTCAATCGTTTACTCTTGTTTCAACCCTGTTTTACTTTTATTAACATAAAAGAAGATAGTTTGAAAAATGTTGGAGACCTGCGACCATTGACTTCCATTTGTTTTTTCCTTCTATGGAAGTTAGGTTTCAGCTTTCTTCAAATTACTGTGTCTTCTATGTTTTACGTAATAAAATAATTCATACATGTTTTTAACCAATTGGCGGTTAGTAAATAGTGAGTAAAGTTTCTTTTCTGGGCGAACTACCCCATACCATCCTATACCTTTTGATGAACTTTAGCTTAATAAATCATATTTCTCAATAGACAAATTACCGGTTTGTAAACATTCAGGATTTGCGCGCAGCGAGGTTGCAGAAAAAAAACAGGAGCGCTAGCATTTACAGCGAGAGAATGACATGCAATGCAGTTCAGAGTTTGTTGTTGTATTAGAGATAAGTTTTATTGATGACATATTTTACAGTGAGGGAAATAAGTATTTAATCACACTGTGATTTTTCAAGATCTCCTACTTAGAAATCATGGAGGGGTCTAGAATTTTCAGTATAGGTGCAATTCCACTGTGAGAGACAGAATCTACAAATAAAAATGCAGAAATCACATTGTATGATTTTTTTAACAATTTATTTGTAAATTACTGTGTGAAATAAGAATTTGATCACTTGCTTTTCAGCCAAATTTCTGACCCTCAAAGACCTGTTATTTTGCTTTAAAATAGTCCAGCTACACTCTGCTCATGATTCTAATTTAGTAGCACTTGTTTGAGGTCACTAGCTGTCATAAAGACACCTGTGCACCCCACAATCAGTCAAAAATCTAAGTAGCAACATGGCCAAAACCAATAAGCAGTCAAAGGACACAAGAGACAAAATTGTAGACCTTCATGAGGCTGAAACTGCTACGGGGCAATTCCTAAGCAGATTGGTGAAAAAATAGCAACTGTTGGAGCAATTGTTAGAAAATGGAAGAGGCTAATGATGACTGTCAATGTCCCTCGGACTGGGGCCCCACGGAAGATCTCTCCTCGTGGGGTATTAATGATGCCAAGAATGGTCTAGAATCAGCCCAGAACTACACGGGAGGAGCTGATCAATGCCGTGAAGAGAGCTGGGACCACCGTTTTCAAGGCTATTATCAGTAATACACTAAGATGTCATGTTTTAAAACCATGCATCGCATGTAAGGTTCCCCTGCTTAAGTTAGCCCATGTCAAGACCTGTCTGAAGTTTGCCAGGGACCATCTGGATGATCCAGTGGAGTCATGGGAGAAAGTCCTGTGGTTAGATGAGACCAAAGTAAAACATTTTGGTCTTAACTCCATTCACCATGTTTGGAAGAAGAAGAATGATGTGTATCATCCCAATAATAACATAATAAATTGTTAAAAAATCATTTAATGTGATTTCCAGATTTTTATTTGTAGATTCTGTCTCTCACAGTGGAATTGCAATTATGCTGAAAATTCTAGACCCCTCCATGATTTCTAAGTAGGAGATTTTGAAAAATCACAGTGTGATCAAATACTTATTTCCCTCACTGTATATATTAGGTTATTCACATAATACTTTCAGTGTATTATAAGAGCTTGTTACCCAGTGATAAGCACAGTTATTCAGCAAAATGTGAGCGGTGTTCGTCTGGCAGGTCCATTTGCGATAGGCGACACCTTTCCAATGAATATTGAAAAAGACGAAATGGCCAAGCAAGCTAGTGAGAACTGCAGAGTCAAGCATTTTTAATTAGGTCCTCACTCCATTCAGCTCTTATGATTAGCCAAAGATGTCTGCGGTTGTCATTAAAAGCAGTGTGGTGTACGCCAGTAAAAGTTAAGTTTTAAATTGTTTTCTATTTTTATTTTCGATTTTGGCATCCTACCGCACAACACATGTTTGATATTGCAACCGGTATGCGCAGTTGAACCCATGTGACTTCATGTGTGACGTAGGTTGGTAATTCCACTATATGATTTATTATAAATTCCTAAGCTATATCATCAACAGGCAGGGACAGACTTCCGGATGGGACAGACTTCCTTGGGGCCCCATTGAAACTTAAAACATTCTCTTTCTCTATAGATATTTTTTATTCTCAAATTCACTTTTTATTATTATTTTTTTGTAAATAATCAATCAATCAATAATCTGCTAATCTTCACCATTTTTCATATGAGTTGGCGACCGCCACTGTTTACTGGAAAATTTTATTTTATTTGAACAGTCCCTTTCTTAACAATCGCACAAATGTTCCATTATTGATTGGGCCCCCGGTTTTGAATTGAAGAAATAGCATTAAAATCTTAATGATTATAGACAGATTTTATAACATATGATTGTTAAAAATTAATGAGAGCTATATGATTAATAATAGGCTTCTTGGCATTGGTCAGCCCCCCCTAAACGGCTTCTTACCTTGCTTATTTGTTAAGTCCACCCCTGTCAACAGGACATTTCTGATTTTTAGATGAAGTGATGATTTTGGTGGTCATTTAAAGCAACAGTGAAATGAAAATTACCTTATCATTTCTTCTCTCCAATGTGTTTCTAAACCTGTTTATGTTTTTTTCTTCTGAAAAGATGATATTGTGAAGAATGCTGGTGGCTGGCACCCATTGAGTTCCGTTGGAAGAAAAATATAATGAAAGTCAATGGCGGCCATAACTATATTATCCATATATTTTATTATCTTATTCTTATTATATATATATATGCCCTTCTAGCTGTAACTCAGTACTGGAAAACATCCATACACTCTCACATGCACACACATACTCTACGGACAATTTTGTTTATTCAATTCACCTATAGTGCATGTCTTTGAACTGTGGGGCAAACTGGAGAACATGCAAATTCCACACAGAAATGCCGACCTTCTTGCTGTGAGGCGACAGTGCATATCTATCTAGTCTGCATTTCTGTGTGGAATTTGCATGTTCTCCGGTATATATATATATATATATATATATATGGGGCGAAAACAGGCCTATAGGCAAAACCAAATGAATATCTGTGGCTCCTGATCATTTGAGGTGAAATAAAATAAAACAATATGTCTGTGCATAAAAATGAACATTAGAATATTACCATCTATGCATCTATGTAAAAATTATTTATATATTAAATTGCATCATCTAAGGGCCAAAAGCCAAATATCACTAAGAGCCTGACCACATTATAGCTGCCATGGGTAATTTCCTAAATAACATTCCATTCCATTTATAACATTATGAAGTTTAATGTCAAATACACTAGTCAAGCTGCACCTGCCTTCATTTACAACACTTAATTGCAATATTTAATTCAAGTTTTTGTTGTAGCTTAAAAATAAACTAACAAATGAAAGGTTATGTTAGATTACAAATGACAATGTGTATTAAAACCATTTACCCTAACCCTCCCCAAAATTCTCCCTTTCTTCTCAGATGGGATGGTAAACCAAATCAAAGGTTACAATGGGCCAACTTTGAGCATCTGCTCTAAACCGTGTCCATCCTTCTTCCTCTCTTTTCAGATGGGATGGTGGGTCAAATCAAAAGTTTCTGTGGGCCAACTTTGGCCCGCGAGCCCTAGTTTGGCCATCTCTGTTTTAAAATCAAACTTTATAGGAGGGCTTTTTAAACTGTGGGCCACAAGAAAGTGCAAAGCGATCCATGTTTAAGGAAATTGCATAAATTGGCATGGGAATGGGAAAGAGCATTAAAAATGTAAAAAGAAATGAAAAATATTTCAAACAAATAACAAAATAAAACAAAAATCAATAAAAGAAATTAACAAATAAATAAAAATGGATTACAATGATCTGTTAATGGAACAATTTATTAAAAAAAATGTATTTTCATATTCTGAAAATGGGCATCACGGTGGAGCAGTGGGTAGCACTTTTACCTCACAGCAAGAAGGTCGCTGGTTCGAGCCTCGGCTGTGTCAGTTGCCGTTTCTGTGTGGAGTTTGCATGTTCTCCCCATGTTGGCGTGGGTTTCCTCTGGGTGCTCCGGCTTCCCCCACAGTCCAAAGACATGTGCTAGAGGTGAATTGGGTAAGATAAAATCGTCCATAGTGCATAGTGTATGTTTGTGTTGGGTTGCAGCTGGAAGGGCATCTGCTGCGTAAAACATATGCTGGATAAGTTGGCGGTTTATTCCGCTGTGGCGACCCCTGATTAATAGCCGAAAAGAAAATGAACGAATGAACATTCGGAAAATATGTCACTACATACATACATACATAGAGAAAAGGTCTCAAACTCGATTCCTGGAGGGCCGCAGCTCTGCACAGTTTTGCTCCAACCCTAATCAAACACAGGCTGATTGCAATAATCGAGGTGTGCAAACAGGGGGTCACACACCTTAATTAGTTGTATCAGCTGTGTTTGATAAGGTTTGGAGAAAAACTGTGCAGAGCTGCGGCCCTCCAGGAATCGAGTTTGAGACCCATGCTGCAGAAAGTTATATATGTTGTTATAAATACAATTTGTGTATAAACATCATTCAGATAAAAGTAGTTTTCATATGTTATTGATTAAAACTAATCAAAATAAAATTAACTTTTAACAGTTTTAACAATAATTTAAACAAAACAATATGTAGAATAGTCCACAAAACAATTAAAAAGGTACACTGATTTTATTTAACAATAACAACAGTTTAAAACAAACCCAAAAATAAGCAAATATACACGAATTTTATTCAAACCCCTCGACGAGCAGCTCGAAAACGTCTTTCCGCCATTTCTCTCCAAAAACGGAAGTGACGCACGGTACTGCCAGTCAGTGCCAGAGCTCGCTCGCTGTGCGTAGCGTTTTTGCAGCCGACGCAAGACAGACAACATCACCAGACAACAGCGAAATACCGGATTAATTCGCCCGCTACAAAAAACACCAGCGACCGTACGTACACACAGACACTGTCCGACAAAAACACACCGCCTCAGCAGCCCGTACGAGCGGTTTTTGGTTCGGGGGAATGGGGGGGATGGATGCGGGAGCGGGACATGGAGTCAATTGGGATAAACTGGGATGCGAGATGCTGCTGTTGGCCTATAACACCGAGCTGCATCCTGCGTGCACAATGTCACGTCTGTTTTTATGGTGTGCTAAAGCATCGGAGCTCCATCTGAAATGCAGCGATGCTAAAAGCGCTTCTTTTGTCGTGTGAAATATTAATCGACCGAGTCAGTTTACAATCGGGACTGCAGGCTATTTGAAAACCATTCTTGTGTTTCAGGGATGCAGACGCAGAGTGCGAATTTCCTTTAGCATCTGATTGTTATTTATGATTATATTTTTTATTGCTGTGTGTTTTGATGCATCGGCTGAATGTTTTGAATCTCGTTACTTGGATGCACAATGCGAACAGAAACACGTTGCATCTGACAACAGCACGCGTCTTAACATGGTGCTATTTTTAAATGCGACATTTGTATTCGTTGATCGTTGTTTAGCATTGGATATAACGTTTTATATGTAACTGGAATAACTGACTGGTGTTGATTGACATGCGCATGCGGTAGAGAGTGGCTTGAGATTATTCATTGCAAATTAATAACTGTCGAACACGAGTTATGAAACTACGTATGTATGTATGCAACGTTAGGTCTGATCGATACTGGTAATTTTGCGTATTTTTGGTTGTTGTTTAAATGTTTGCTGTATTCATTTTACACTCATTTTTAGGCCACGATGCTGATGACGATGATATTGTTTATTATTATTACTATTTTTAATATAGTTATGATTTGATCGATGTATACAATCAACGTTTGAGTTAAGGGCCTTAAAATATGTTCAAAGTTTAAATTATTATTTTTATTTTTTTTCTGTCCTGGCTTAAAAAATAACATTTAATTATTTCTTTAAAATAGCATTATTATTATTATTATTACTACTACTACTTTAATAATAATAATAATAATTCCTTGCATTTAAATAGTGCTTTTCTAAACACTCTAAGCACTTTACACATTTTTTGGGTGGGGGGAATCTCCTCATCCACCACCAGAAGTTAAGAAGTACATAAAGTACTTTAGTAAATTACCGCTACTGGACAGCAATAAAATTATAGATTTCAGTTTATTTTGAAAAATGTCAATATTGCAACAACAAAAACCAAACTGTTAAACATATATTTGTGGGGTTTTTTATTTTTCCTATTTATCAGACAACAATATTTATCTGGAGAGACTTTAAATGAATTATTTTTAAATGTGAATACTTCCAGAATTGTGCAGTTTTTATTAAAATTAAACCTTAAAAAACTTTTAGTTTTTTTTATCTTGTATATTATATTTATGTATTTTATCTTATTATTTATTGATGTTGATGACTTTTTATTGGTAAAATATTTTTAAAATTATAGAAAAGTGATATTTATAAAATGTTATAAACCATGACATAGTCAGAGAAGCTGATATGGCAATAAACTCAATCTCTATCTATCTATCTATCTATCTATCTATCTATCTATCTATCTATCTATCTATCTATCTATCTATCTATCTATCTATCTATCTACTATGAGGGCTGCACAGTATATTGTTTCAACATTGATATCTCAATGTGATCATTTGCAATAGTCACATTGCAAGGTATGCATGATGTTGAGTTGGTTTTATAATTTATCACTTGCACAAGTTTTTAATGCCTATAATTGCATAATGACTCTAGATTTTATGGAGATGCACTCTCATTGCAGAATCATGGTGAAATTGTATTCATATCGCTATATATATATATATATATATATATAT